>BSBK01014620.1:0-111164 GCA_027943335.1 Chamaecyparis obtusa | reverse complement strand
TTTTCAGTTAAGGAGGATGGTGAATTGATGTGTGATAATGATCATCATAATAATACATATGATTTTTCATCTTTCAATAATTCTATTTTTGGCGGTGATGTTGATGAGGGAAATAAATGTCCAAGTTGTGTGGTGAATGAGGACGTATGTTCGCTAACTTGTGAACAAATTTAAGATTTTCTAACCATTGAGAAACTTAGTTATGATTCTTTATGTTCACAAAAGTGGTATTTTGACAATGATGACAATCTTTGTGACTGTAATAAAGCATGATGTGATGAATATGTAGATGTGCATATAGAGTTTTATTTAAAAGCAGTAGTAGTCTCAGCCAAGAAGCTATGAGTACAGACATGTATGTAGATGCATTGTCAAGTATGGATGAGCTTCTTTCTAAAAATTCTTATGGAGACATGGATGAAGATCTGTAAAATAAATTAGATTCTAATTTTGAAATAGACATGCATATTTCTTTTCTAGGGGATGTTGACCCAGACATGTTAAATCTGCAAAGTGTTGATGTTGATGGTGAATTTATAGATTTCAAATGGCATAAGAAAGATTTAGAGAACCACTATTGGTGGATGAAAGCAACTAAAATAAGTGGAGGTGTTATAACGAGTATGGATCTCACTTGATCGATGATCATAGTATTGTCATGTTATATAATGATAAGCTTTCTTAGAAATATAATAATGAAGGATACAGTGGTGACATGATAAAGGATATCAACATGCTCTTTTAGGCCAATCCTCATCATATCTTCACATTGATTTTGGTGCAACAAGATGAAAATCCAGTCTATGACTAAGGCAAGTGGGGGGTTTTTCTTTTTCTGGTGGCATTAAACCATCAGCTATAGTTTGCTTTATGTTTTAAGCCAAAGAACTTGGTCTTCTTCCACAGGCTTTTGGGATTCTTCATATGCCCGCAAGAGGCATATACTCCCAACTAGAGCTACTGTTGGGACTTCAAATTTTTGAAAAATATAAAGTACTATTGATATAAAAAAGGATATATTTATTGAAAATGGTTGTAGAAACATTCAAGAAATTATAGTACATGCTATTGGGAAGAATAAATTAAAGATATTTCTAACCAGGCTACTAAACTTCACCAGTATTTAATATGGAGTATGAGATGCATCTTCACCATGACAGGTAGAAATCGGGTTATTGCTTATATATGTTTTAAAGGAGGATCAACCCCTGTAGTTGGAAATATGCACTAAAATGATATTGGGGATGTGAAATATGTGATAAATGTGAAACAAATTGCTAAACTTATATTTGGATTGGGTAATAAGGTCTCATAGACAGATATTAAAGAAGCTATGTGAATTGGTGGTGATCATAACAAGCATTAAATCCAGATCTCATTACCCTTTAAGGTTGAACCCAGTGTCACCATGATGACAGTTGAAGAAAACCTATATATGGCATATAATAATATTAGTGGAAGCAAAGATATATCATTTGAACCATTTGGTCCAATGCCAAATGAATGTCAATCATTGTATATGGTGATTTTAGAATTCATAGAAGCTGCTACATCAAAAGGTAATCTTCTTGCAAAAAAGCATAATATTGAGGAGATATATAGAGAAGTCTTTTCGAAGTATATTACTATTGATATAACATTTCATATTAAGCAGATGAGAAAAGGGTTTTTATGAATTAGAAAGTTATACTAAAATACCATTCATTGAAGAAACAAATATAATCCTTCAAAATATAGATGATAATACCAATATCAATGTAAGGTCTACCAAATAAACATCATATCAAAAAACAATATTACATGGAAAAGTTATATTTTGATAAAACACATATTAAGTCTCATTGAAATAGCAATATCGATGAAAAATCAATGATCGAGTAAGTCAAATGATGTTTTACCAAAAAAAAAAAAAAAAAAAAGTCTCATAAAAAAAGAAATCATCAGTAAGATATGTCAAGATTCCCATTCATATGGCATATCTCTCTAATTTGAAAGTTTCCCTAAATCTCTGTGTGCCACATATTGGGGTTTTTATAGCTAAACGCAAAAATGAATTCATTGAAGAAGATTTGAAAACCTCGAACAAATGTAAACAATAGGTTTGAGTCTAAATGCCACAAACTTTTCCAGTATGATCTTTGTTACGCCCAATATGATCACTCAATAGCCAAGACTGGTGATATATATTTCAGTATACACAGGAACTTATTGTTCTTCTTAGGCTGTAAGTACAGTGCACAAATACTTGCAAGTTAATTCTAGTCAGACTTGCAAACAGATCAACATTCCAAGGAATGATTCATACTTCTGATCAAAGAATTTGTCTAATAGAAAACATACTCAAACAATTGAATGAAGCATTAAAGGTTCAATGGCATTTATTTATATTGTAGGACTTAAACAATTTATATTGTGGTTAATTTATAGGCTATTTATTTGGAACAAGCTCCTTGCATACATAACCAGTGGATTAAAATGTACTGAGTGTTACTAAGCGACTCCACTTTGGAGATTTAGTGTACCTAACTACTAAGATCTGCAGCAGCAGTACTGTGAATGCCAGGAGATGAGCCTGTAACTGAACTGCCCACTTGCCACACCTGATTGATACTGGTTTGGTTGGAACCAAGCACCAAGGAGGCAAAGATTGTTATCTTCCCACTGCTACTCTCATATACAGCACTCTTGTTGGTCACATTTAGACTAATAGATGAAGGATTCAAAGTAGCAGTCTTAGACTCCACATCATAAGTGCCCACCACAGTTGATCCATTACTTGCTTGAAAGGCAATCAAAAGCCTGTGTGCCAACCATTTGTACCCCCTGAGGGTTTATACCCCAACCTACCCATCCACCAGAAGCTGCAGGGGCAGCCTGGAAAGCTATATCCAATGACCTATTCTGTAAAAGGAAGGTATATGACAGAGTAGCCCCTAAAGTCTGTAAATTGTTGCAGTTTTTGTAACTTTTGGCCTCACCTACAGTGAATTGTAGTGGGCAAGTTGAATTTGAAGTCTGTGCAGATACATCCATCCAAACAAAAGCACAGCAACAAACAAAATCATGAACAGAGGACGCCCCATTATTCAAAACTGCAAAAAAAATTTTCCCTTAAAATCTTTCTCCTCAAAACCCAAGTTGCAAAATTCTTCCCCTTCTTCAGATTTCTCTCCTCAAAATCCAATCTTGATCGAAGGGAAGTATGATTGTTGAGCAAATTGAATAAATTGTGCTGTATAATATAGGGTGAAACAGAGGAAGCTGTGAAGATATTTCTGTAGAGTAACGTGTGGAAACAGAAAGCGGACCTCCATTGATTTTGTCAATTCTCTGTCAGGCTCTGAACAAATCAAATGAAACTCACCTCTTGAAACAATCTATTTTACTTTTTAAACATTTTTGTCCAATATAGACAAAAAAAACCTGTGTGAAATCAAGAATAGCAGGGAAATGGACTATGAATTCAGATTGAAGGATTCAAATGGAGAGACACATAGTCTAGAAGGCCTTATAAAAAATCCTTAACTCTAATAGAATTTGAATATAATATTCTATAATATTAATTTCAAGATACCTATCTGTTGTCATCCGATGTTCGCCAACAATATAATATCGATTTCATTATAGATTTGTATTGTTGTAGAATGTCTAGTAATTTCCTCACTTAAATAGTATCATATTCTACCCAATGATATAATTCTGACCAACAATGATAATAAACAGAGAATGTGGAACGATTCCTCCCAATACTCTTTACAACCCAGTGATTCCCTTAGCCAGGTAACACATTGCCCAGTGGTGATGAGAAAGAGGAATAAGTCAGAGAAAGTGATCAATACCTTTTAGAATGGAAACTGATTCAAATATATATTAGAATCAATGCACGTTGGGAAAGAGGCATGTCTCTTTCATACACAGCTTTTAATCTAATTAATTATCAATGGTCTTAGATAAATGGTATTAAAATAATATTAAATAATACTTTACTTGGTTTAAAATATTAAATATCAATATTATAACAATTAGAATATTAATAATTAAAAATATTTAATTTTGATATATAATAATATTCTAATTTAATATAATTATATATATTACAATATTAATAACTAGAGCTTTTAAAAAAATATTTGAAATGTTATACCAGAAATTAAATATATATATTTTTAGATTTTGAACAATTTGCATTTTGAGTAACTATGTGTATTAAAATATATTGTATTTTGTGTACAGATGAGGTATGGCTTATGACAATATCACGTCCACCTTACAATTACTAAAAGAAAATATTCAACAAACAATCAATTATATGAAAACAAGCCGAATTTCTAAAGCCAAGGATGAGTAAATAGAGGAAGAAATATTAATCAATCCATTCAATGTTGCACAAAAAGAGAAAACAACACCATCAAAAGATCATAATTTAGAGCTAATACCAGTAAGTGAATAAAAAAAGATAGGAAAATCTAGCAGCAAATGTTAAAAAAGAAGTTCAATATTTCTCCATCGAACTCTCAAGAAGATCCAAACTTGTTCTCCATATACTCATTAAATCCACTGAGAAAAGAATCTACGGGCGTAAACTCGTATATCCCTCCTGGGTTCAATCACATTATATCCATGTTGTTGTATGGCTGATGGAAAAGATGCAAGGGAATTGCATGACATATCCAAGAGGTCTAACCTAAGACCCAAATGATGGTAAATGAGCCCTGAATAATCTGCTGACTCGCTACCAAGGATATCAATCTCATGTAGTTTATCTTCTCCTAGCTCAGCGATTTATTTCAACATGCTTCTGTGTTTCTTATGTCAGGAAATAACAATTTCCCACACATTTATTTCCTACATCGTGCCAAAATGTGTCCCTATTCTAGAATGGACTCGACAAGAAATACCCAAGCTGTTTGTAGCTAAGCGGAGATCCAGTCATCCATCGCTGGTGCTTTCTTCTTCATTGTCCTCGTAATCCTTGACCTTCACTTCTACTTCGACGTTAATATGTGGAAGGAATGGGGCGTGGGCAGCCAAGCTCTTCGATGCTCGTGAAGGGCATGCGGTCGAAAGGGGTTCTGCCCCAAGTCCAGTGGTGACTCCTTGTTGAGTGGCAGAAGAAAGCTTCCACGACCTATCTATCTCTTCTCCCAAATCCTCAAGGATTTCCTCTATTGGGGCTTCCTGAAGGGGATCTGGCAACGTCGATGAGGAACCCATTTTCTTCTTATCTTTCCTCTTGTATTGTTGAGAGGGTTGGGCCTTTTCCTTTTGCTTGGATTTGCTTTTGGGACAAATTTTGTCAAAAATTTTATGACTTCGGTCCACTAATTCCTACATAGTGTTGGTTAACAGTTTTTCCTCCCTTTAGATTTATAATCTTTGACTCTTCTTAACACCCAAGGTGAGAGAACAAAAGGATGTTCACCAACAAATGGGTCAGTGTAAGTCATCTATCACTGCCCTCTGAATTGACAGGTACAGCTCCCTGATTGTGTTTAATCTTCAATGTATTTGTTTCTTAATGATCATCAGATTATCTCCTATGAGTTTTAACCAAATTGTTTGTAGACACAAACAATTCAGGCAAGGATAAAGTGGATAACCTATAATCCCCAATGGAATGTTGATCATAGATTATCATAAAGACTATCTTCTAACTAAACCTATCTATTCTAAGAATGCATAATCTATTGAGGAGAATAGAAGCAGAATTATACATGGACAGTAAATGGAATTACTTATGCTGCAATTACTAACATGAAATGGAATCCAAGCAGGAATCACAGTTCCATATACAATTGTACTTTCTATTCAGGTGCATGCATCTAAACTACTAAATGAATAGGAGAAGAATTATACATGAAAAGTAAATAGAATCACTTATACTGTAATCACTACATGAAATGGAATCCAATAAGGAACTGCAGCTTCATATATAACTGTTCTTTCTATTCAAATGCAAAAAGAGAACTACTGGCACAAAAAACATGAAATAAAGCTTAGCAAATAGAATTACTCTGCTCCAATACAAGTTTGCCGACCCCTTCATTCATTTTCTTCACAATATTTATACAATGCTTACAAGAAATGATTCATCTTCCAGAATTCAAAAAGACAAGGCAGAAAGAGAGATCATCTCGATAATAGAATTTGAAAAGCCAATCACTGACATGAGAATAAGAAAAGACATTATAATTGTGATGCTTCAATCTGATTCCTTCATCTCCTTTTTAATAGCATCTGGCAAGTCAAATCCATTGGGCTTCTCGGAGTCGAACTATCTTTTAAACAATAGTCAATCCGATCTGCAACTGTACTCAACCTTCTTTGAATGTCTCAGAAATATCTAGCACGATCTTATAGCTTTTATCACTACCACCACCTGTGGCAGCTCATGTTGCATCTTCTGGACCACAAGCTACAGCATACAACATTGTTAGGATTATATTCTTCATTCTTTTCCTACCCGTGACCTCAGTCAAGAGATCTATCATCAATATCCCCTTCGGTTCTTAGTCACCTTCGACTTATTTATTTACGACAATTGAAAATCCTATCTTTTGATCTTTTTTTTTTAAGCGAGAATACAAACTCCGTTGGATTACATTGACTTTTTAATTTCTTTATTTTCCTTAAGTCTTGGGTCCCACCTGACAACTTCTTATCGAGCGGACAAAATTTTCTTGGCCCCACCTGACACATGGACAAATCTCGCAAGTTCGCAAAAGCATTTGGCAGGGGTCGCGATTTTGCGAGGACCATCGGATGCGTTCCTTTATTCCACCATAGGTAAGTCCGTTGACTCGGGTCCCACCTGGTCCTCCATTGTCGCATGATTGCAAGAGTGTTATTTTATTCACGCGATCATGCGACCACTTTATCATTGGCGCATGAAATAATATTTAATACTATCCTCGTCGGGCTCAGACTTATAACTTTTCATTATCGCATCTGCGTTGTTAGCATACGTGGGTCCCAATAGAGCGCATTCACCTACCCGAACTCCATTTTCGGATGATCGCATGTCATTATTTTATTCCATGCGATCATGTGACCGCTCTATGATTGGTGCACGTGGATTCCCAGCCTGGCATATTTCAACATCAAATCGTACACTGTTTTCACTGTTAGGATCATGGAGACTTAAGGAATCGATTTATACATTCATTTCATGGAGAACATCAGTTTCTACTGTTACTTGAAAATACATTAGATCGATGAGTGTTCGGCTTTGCAACGTCAGTAGTTCGAACTTATTATTAAGTCCTTCATAATAGCATAACACTATTCTTAGATCCCAGGAGATTCCAATGAAAACTCCATGTCATCTTTAGATTGCTGCAGACAATATTAAGCTCTGTTTGAAACATATTCAAAACATTGAGATATAATAGGCATGATAAAATCCTTTGTAAACACTGCAATATGACATAGTTTGAACTAGTCAATCAATCTGTCAACAATATCTTTGCACCTGTCCAATCCATAGATTTATCTAATCACATCAAAGACTGATCACATTTAGCCTTGATCAAAAAAAACTTCACAAGAGCTCAAATGCCATTTAATAGCTGACTGTATATAGTTCGATTACCAACTAAGATGCATTCCTTTGAAGTATCTTTTATACTTTGAACCTGTGCATTGTGATGTCATATAAGATGCAACCATACATTCTTTGGTAATTCTTTCGAAACATATCTTGAGATCTCTTTGACTTACAGATTTTAGTATAGCCCCAATGTATTCAACTGCAAACTTTACTTTTCTATAATCAATGTACTCATTAAGAATAAGAGGAGTTCATCAACTGAATGCATACACTATCATAAGAAGTATAATTCTGAATGTTTCAATGCCAACTCTGTTATTACATCAGTCACATGAAGACTTTCCTCTGATCCCTTGTAAATGCCTTGAGATCATGATCCAGAATCATCATTTCATCTTAGAAAGAACATCAACAGGAGCATGAGTCTCTGCCGGGTTAGGATCTACAACCTACCCAAATAATGAGACTTTAATAACAACCCACCCGGCTTAAACAAGAAGGCAATGGCAGGGGAACCCGGCAAAGACTTCCTATCCTAGAGGAAATCTAGACCTAGACATTACATGACCGGACTAACTTGACATGACCATATGACTCCAATATTGCCAAAAAAATGGGTGACCGAAAGTCAGACAACACATAGCTACCTCAATATCCATATTTTCTGCTTCATACCAATTTATCTTCAGAGTGGTTGGACTCCTATCTTATCTCTGTCAAAGGCGAGATCCAAAATGGTTGTTTTATGAATGAATTTGTTGGGGAATGTGTACAGGCTGGATTCCACCATCTGCTACACTTGAGAGGCAGTGGTACTGACGATGACGTACGTTAAAATCATCCTAGCAATCAGCCCAAAAATCTTCGAGGTGAGGAAGGTGGCCATTGAAAGAGTCAGGGATGGCCTTCTTTATTCTTCCTTGTGGATCATATTACAACCACATAATGTAGAATTTCTCCAAGTGTAGACTTTTTAGCCTCCTTTACAATGTCCAAGGTGCACTTTTAATCCCCACATGAAAAAGGGAATCTAAATGTCTTGATTTTCTTGGTGGTATACAATGTGTATGTGTCTCCAAAATATACCTACAAAACTCAAGCATGATTATTCGGTCACTGTAGTGTCGTAGGAAAAGGAAAGGCTTTCTGGTAAACCCGGACATGCAGATGTAGGTGTTCTTTTGAAAATGCAAAAACCAGCACCCCCATGGCTCGATCTGGGACATCACAACATTTGACAACCAATACCCTACATCATCATTGAGCCTTATTATTCTGTTATATGCAAAGGTGTCGTTTACTCTACAAAAGAGATGGGAAACTTATCTAGTTGAAGCTATGGGTAGTGAACCCAAGGGGGTAAATCTTTCGGTTGATAATCTCAGTGTCTGAATTTATAGATTCCCTCAATGTATTTGCAATAGTCCATCAACTAGACCATGTAGGATGTCATAAAAAACTACTTCGTGTCATTGACATCCCGAAGCTATTGGTCTAGGTTGTCTGAGATGATTTGGACCTTATCAAAGTAGGTTGTGCCGACAACAATGTTGATGATAAAATAGTACATCCACAGGCATATTCCTTCACGCTTGGCTCATTGAAGACGTGGCACAACATTATGATTATCCCCTAGATGGGTAAAATGAAGTCTGTCCTTGGGAGGGTCATAGATATCTTTAGTGCATCCTTGCATGGTGTAGTGAGCTAGTGGGTATTCAGATATCTTTTGTTGTCATTTTCCATTTGTAGGTATTCGTTCACGGTGAACGCTTTATCTACTAACATCACCCTATTCTTTTGGGGAATACGAAGAATGATGTGAATGGAAAGAAGATCAAAAGTAACAATTTGGGTATCATTTAGCAAAGTGGACGAGCGAGTGGCCTATGAATAGTGGCTTGCCAGGGTACTGATAAATTCTAGATACTAGAGAGATGGAAAAGGAAGTGGTCAACATCAATTTATACTTGAAGAGGTGGAGGCATGTTTCACCCCGGAGGCCCGTGCAAACTCTATTATTGTTTTCATCTTTTCGAGGTCGGTATCTATTATATGCTTTACTATACTTTCCAACTTAGATACTTAGATGCCTAGACAATTTCATTTGCCTTGTATTTCATTATGAGGGGCTACTTCTTCAAACCCCTTTCCACTTTGGTCTTTCTTCCTAATGTTTCGGGGAAGGCCTCCTTAGGCTCTAACTCTTATACCTATGAGGAGGATGCCATGATGTCCTTAACGCTTTCTTGCAAGACAAGATATTATCAGTACATGCATGATATAGGTAACATTATCAAAAAGTGTAAACAGAGTCCAGTATATAGGTTATGGGGATCTGTGTGAGTGTATCTTTGAAATAAAGTATGATATATTCTCAAAGCCTGAAGACTGAAATTATTAGTTTTGACAAAGAATTTAGTTGGATGAGGACCTGGGGAAATTTAACTGTCAACTATTAAGGGTCCTCCTTTATTTTTAAATGGTGAATGTGCATAAAGAAACTTGAGACCCGAAGACTGGCAGGTTCTTTGATAATTCAAAATCTTCACCATAAAATGTTAGGGAGTTGGTTAAAAATTAAAAATTAAGTAGGTACATGATTTTCAACTGTAATGACCTATGAAATCGCTAACTCTAGGCAATTTTGAAATTATGGCTATGAAAGCGACTGGTAGCCAGGATCCAAAGTTTTGGGTTGTGAGGGCCAATGGTTAGTTGACTTAAAGAGTGTCAAACCAGGGATTCATGAGTTTGTTCTTGACATGTGGCCCGCCATTGGGCCAAAACTAGGTAGGGATTTGATGAGAAACCCTTAGCAAGTGTGGATTCAAATATTTCAAAAGCAAAAGTAACATGTTGAAAACTAGGTACGAACTAGGACACAAAACAAAACAAAAGCAAAGCCCTAGGTGAACACTTCGGTAGAAAAGGAAATCACCTGTAATTTCCCAAAAATGACAAAATTAGGGTACAAGCTCAAGAAAACCCGGAAGCCCCAAGTGTACGATTGGAAAAATTAGCAGAGCTAAACGCACGACACTTGTAACTAAAACACAAAAGAAAACCTAGGATATGAAAAGGAGGCCCTAAATTAATTTCAAGGCCAAGGAATTTCAGTAAGAAAACCCTTTTATTTATCCCTAAGACACGAACTAAAGCAACATAAAATCCATAAAAAGTGTGAGAACACAAACAAAAACCCTAACTACACCAACAAAAAATGCAAAAAGGAACTTACTTGAGAAAAGTATCACATGTGTTGGCCAAGAGATCCTTCAAAAATACCTAGCCAGCAACCAAATTTCATAGCAAACACACAAATCTACAGCTCTGGGAACTTGGTCGTAGATGTGCTTTGAAGAATGATTTTTATCACTTGGTGGTTAAAATGACCTTTGAAAAGTCCTTTTATAGACTGGTCGGGAAAGAGACTCCAACTGTAGTGTACGACCTTAGGTTGATATAAATGCTTCAGGCTCCAAGCATCTAGGCTCCATAATGCTAAGGAAGCATCGTGGATACCAAATGTTTGAAAACCAGGCAAAACTATGGTGAAAGAGGGTAAACACTGGGAACCTAGACTCGAAGGAGAGCAAAGAAAAATAGACAAACCAAAAGGGAAAGGGGACAAAAGAAAAAGGGAACCCAACATTTTACCTGAGGGAAAATGTAGGGATTGGTATGCAGGGCATAACAGGACTCCTATAGCCAACTTTCTTAAGAAGGGTATTTTTAAAATTCAAAATGAAGTAAAATAGAAGCAAATTTGAATTGCATTTCAATTGGTTAGAACCAATAACCATTTTTCCACATCATTAGTACCTAAAGTCATGAGTGTGTTGAGACAACTATAATTGGAGTCGGTACATATTAATTTTTGAAGATGGTGTGTCCTCCTCAAGAAGTGTGTGTGTGTATCCAACCAACTTTTTCATGCGACCCCTGTGAGAATGACTCACTTATCTACAATAATGGAAAACAATCATAGAAGTTTTATATTCAATTTTCTAAGCCTATTTGCCCAACATAGAAGAAAGGGTAAAATGAGAACAAACCACCACATTATTTTCTACTACAAGCACACAAAATCTCACATGCAACAACCATTTCTTAGACTTAGGTCAATAGAAAAAAATATTCCCAAGGAGATAGCTATAGACACATTCAATGTGAAAACCTTTTCATGCCAAAATTCAAGAGGCAGGCCCAATAAAAGAGCCCACACTGGGAACAAGAAATCAGTCTAAGGGTTGAAACCAAGGGTCTACTTAGACCAACAAAGACTGTTTAGGCCCAAGAACCAAGGTCCCTCAGTAAGAATCCTTAAAAAATCCCCAATAACAGAAAAGGAAAAAAGAAGACAAAGAGCCATCATTGTTGTTACCTTATCATGTCCTTGTAGCTTCCAAACACAATGATGGTATCAATGAGTACCACCACAAAACCTACTTATAAGAAAAAAATTCCACCAATCAGTTTATAACAATGGTATATCCACTTCCATCGCCTTTCAAGAAGGAGAATAACCTTTAGGAAGCAATGAAGCCAGATCCATCTTCAAACCAGAACCTTGAGAGGAAAAAGAGCTCTGATTGCTAACAACACTATCACAACAACTAGCCTCAAAAAGCATTGGGGAACACAAAAGAGATGAGATCCTTTCCAGAAGCTAGTAAGCCCACAGGGGAAGTAGAGTCTTTAGAGCAGTTGGCATCCATCTCATCTCTGACCTCTACACTTGTGTAGGGGCCAAAAGAACCATCACTAATTACAACAACTAGAGTTCCATCCCTAGAAGGAGATTCTGAAACTAGAGGCACATTCAACTCATCCACAAGAGAACGTCAACAAGGGCATCAGGTGCAATGTAGCAGACACACCTTTGCTTCCAAAACTAGTAGGATAATCTGAAAGAAAACCCCTCCTCAACACATTGATAGAGGGAGTAGTCAAGAAGAAGGCATAGCCCCATGAATAGCCGCATCATTCTTTGTAACGAGATAACCAACAAGGGCATTAGACACAACAGAAGTAAGCATGTCTTTGCCCCCTAAAACGACAGGAGATCTAGAGAGGAAGCCCCTCCTATTCTAAGAAACAGTCAAAACTGATAGATTCAGCCCATAAAACTCAACAATCCCAGACCCATTATCATTTGAGACCAAATCCAACCTGTAACCCTCATTATAGCTAAACCCAACATCAACTGAGATAGATTTTTTAGCCTCCAACTGAGCTAGGGCATGAGATGCTAGAAAGATATCTAGTAGTAAATCATCATCCTCATCTTCAACATCTCCATAATCCTCCAAACTCCCTTCACGACCTTCATGAGAATAAGACTGGACTCCATTGTTGGTGAGCAGAGTTTCCTTAGCCCTAGCTATTGAATGTGGCAACATCATTTCCTATAAGCCTCTATAAGTTGGAAGAGGATTCATAATTGGTTTTTAACTTTTTCAAAATATCAACTAAAGGGGCATAGACTAGTTATCTATTGATTGAGAAGCTTTCCATTTACTTTTTTGCATCCTTGAACTCTCTTGATCCCAATGATGGATCATGGAGTATGATTCAAAACGTTGATGTTAAAAAAAGTGATACCCAATCAATCACAAAAGCATACTAGCAATCTTTCCATAGTTTTTTGTTGGCAGAAGTTAAATTTTTAATTATTAAGGTTTTAATGATTAATAATTTCTATACTAGAATATTTCTATTAAGTATCCCACATGGAATACTTCTTGTCAAGGTCAATGAGACCTTAGGCATTCCATGACATGAAATTCAAGACTCAAATTCTTACGTGTCATCCTCTTCCTTGAGAGAGGAGAAGTTATTTTGCAAGAAATTAGATGCCTTTTAGAAGCTAGGATAATAAACCCTATGCTTTTTTGGAGCATAGTTGTCATCCTCCACATACCCAAAAAGACTGCAATAAAAATAGAGAGTGTCCAGCTGGGCAGTTAACACCAAGACAGGTTGAGGGGTTCAAACCCAATAAGGATGAACACCACCTTCAATAGTTGTGGGAGCAGTAGGTTCTTTTCCTTTCTCTAGAAGGTTTGAAATAGCTGTCATGATTGCAATTGTGGCATAATAAAAACTTGTTTCTTGTCAGAAGCGAAAGAAGATGAGAAACCTTCCTCTTGCGAGCTACTATGGTCCATCCATCATTTTCCTTTGGGGGCATTGGAAGAGCGTAAAGGTTCCAACTTCTTGGGTGGAGCCTTAACTCATGGAGTAGTCAAAGGGAAATCCTTAATCTCGTGCTTTGAAGATTGACATCGATAACAAGTATTAGGCAGATTTAGATAGAGCACTCATTGAGAGTGACAGAGACTTCCTACCTGAATATGAATAGTCTCTTTGAGGTCTCAAGACAAATCAGCTTGAACACAAACCCTTTTCTAGGGTTTAGTAGAGTAAAACATATCAGGCTCAACATAGACAACATTGCCAATGGTTTGCCAAAAAAACCAACAAGGAAAGGAAAGGATGGAAAACTCAATCGGAACGAGAAACTAAAGCTTCTACTCATCAAAGTTAGAGAAGTCTCACAACCAATGCTAAAACACAAGTAGGGAAGTTTGAACATACCAAGGCTCGTGTTGGAGAATGGCCTAAACATGGTTAGACTTAGCAAAACAAAACAAGAAAAAAACCTTTGGTTAGGTTTTTGGATACCATCAAGACGGACCCCATGAGGAGCCCAAGTCTTGGGAACCTAGTCTCGAAGCATGCTTTCGGGTGGAACCTTCCCCATAAAATAACCTATCAAAGTAAACTGCTCTAGCCACTAACATGCACTATCAAACTCTTGAATTTGTGAAACATTAAGAGTACCGAAAAACATACTTCGTGAAACACCTTGAAAACAAATTGATACATTTGTTTAAGGGTGTCATCGTTTCCAGAACCTAACGCTTCAACACCAACAATAATTGTCATGCTGAGGTTGGCTGAGGCCATTATAAAACAAGAGATTCCCCTAACATATGGAAAAAAAAATCAGTAGATTGAAGAATTCAAAACAGAATGTAGAACCACCGAGAATCCCATATGCCATTTTTTCTATTTCTTATTTCTGATAATGTAGCATGTAGCAACAACAAATTAATTATCGAATCATAAACCATTTGGAATTAGTCACGACAACTACCAATTCATATTCAAAGAAAATTGCCGTCTCAATTCATAAACCTGGAAGCACCTACGTCATCCTACCATCCACTACTGCCATCATCTCCCTAATATTGAAGATTTCCACAAGCTTCCTAATCTCTATATCAAACAGGGGTAAAGATCTAAAAGCTTCCTCGGGCATGAGAGGCCTTATAGTCAAGGTTGGTTATTGACTCTTGAACCTCATCTTTGCTAGGACTAGCTTTTTGGTCCTCTGCTTCTTCCTCCATGGTTGTCGCCTGCTACGGCAACTCTCATTTTGAGTGTAACCTTTCTAAGAATAAGGTGAGAATGGGTCCCATGGAGTAAGCTTTCCTCCTCCATAATCACTTCTCAATCTCTGATTAGAAAAGTTCCCCTAATGATGAACTTAATTTGAAGCAAGGCCATGGCTGGTCTGTTACTCCAGGATCTTCAAACTTTCCAGCAAATCATACAATTAAAAAATATTTTTTGAAGCCACAATTTCTTCTAGATTGTCCATGACCGTTTTAAAAAGAGAAAAAGGTAACAGAGATAGAACTCCAGATCAATCTGTTGGTTCCTCTTATGTATCAAATGTAACAGCAATACATATTTTATAATACAATATGACTTAATAGCCTACTTAACAACCTTCCTATAAATCTGGACATAGTCTGACAGCGAATTAATAGAACTTGACAACAAACTAGAACTGATGAACAGTTCTACAGTCTTTTGTTGAATCTTACTCAAATACTATTGACACATGAACAATACATGTAAACTAGAGTGCAGTGCTTACCATAGTTTAAGGTAGACTTTGGGGCGAGCAGTGACAAGATAATTTATCATCTCATACCCCACTTCTGCCATAACTGATGACCATTTTAAAACATTATTTGCTTCTGTTCATGATGTTTTGCTTTTCTCACTTAACAGTTGATCATTTAAGCTGCTTGCAAATAATGATTTTAAGTGTATCGTTCTCATTATAGATGTGCAATTAGAATTGAACAGTTCATTTAATTATCTTATCAAACCACTAACAAGAATCTATAAATGGGCATCTTATTTTATAAAATAAATAATCCATCTTACAATTTTTTAAGAATGACTGCAATAGCACCTAAACAAATAATGACACCATTGTAAAAATTCTTTCATTTTTCTCAAAGTTCCAAGATGTCAAAACCTCTAATAAAGATCTTCGCTATGCCCAATATGATCACTCAATAGCTAAGACTAGTGATATATATTCCAGTATACACAGGAACTCATTGTTCTTCTTAAGCTGTAAGTACAGTGTACAAATACTTGCAAGTTAATTCTAGTCAGACTTGCAAACAGATCAACATTCCAAGGAATGATTCATACTTCTGATCAAAAGAATTTATCTAATAGAAAACATACTCAAACAATTGAATGAAAGCATTAAAGGTTCTATGACATTTATTTATATTGTACGGCTTAAAAAATTTCTATTGTGGTTAATGTATAGGTTATTTTTTGGAACAAGCTCCTTGCATACATAACCAGTGGATTAAAATGTACTGAGTGTTACTAAGCGGCTCCACTTTGGAGATTCAGTGTCCCTAAACTCACGAGATTAGCAGCAGCAGTACTGTGTATGCCAGGAGATGAGCCTGTGACTGTGCTGCCCACTTGCCACACCTGATTAATACTGGTTTGGTTGAAACCAAGCACCAAGGAGGCAAAGATTGTTATCTTCCCACTGCTACTCTCATACACAGCACTCTTGTTGGTCACATTTAGACTAATAGATGAGGGATTCAAAGTAGCAATCTTAGACTCCACATCATAAGTGCCTACAACAGTTGATCCATTGCTCAATTGAAAGGCAATCAAAGCCTGTGTGCCAATCATTTGTACCCCTTGAGGGTTTATACCCCAACCTACCCATCCCCCAGAAGCAGCAGGGGCAGCCTGGAAAGCTATATCCAATGACCCATTTTTTACAAGGAAGGTATATGACAGAGTAGCTCCTAAAGTCTGTAAATTGTTGCAGATTTGGTAACTTTTGGCCTCACCTACAGTGAATTGTAGTGGGCAAGTTGAATTTGAAGTCTGTGCAGATACATCCCATCCAAACAAAAGCACAGCAACAAACAAAATCATGAACAGAGGACGCCCCATTACTCAAACTGCAACAATTTTTTCCCTTAAAAATCTCTCTCCTCAAAACCCAAGTTGCAAAATTCTTGCCCTTCTTCAGATTTCTCTCCCCAAAATCCAATCTTGATTGAAGGGAAGTATGATTGTTGGGCAAATTGAAGAAATTGTGCTGTGTAATATAGGGTGAAACGGAGGAAGCGGTGAAGATATTTCTGTAGAGTAACGTGTGGAAATAGAAAGCGAACCTACATTGGTTTTCTCAATTCTCTGTATGGCTCTGAAAATATCAAATGAAACTTTTTCCTTGGAACAATCTATTTTACTTTTTAAACATTTTTGTCCAATCCAGACCAAAAAACCAGCGTGAAATCAAGAATGGCAGGGGAACGGACAATGAATTCAGATTGAAGGAGTCATATGGAGAGACAAATGCAGATCCAAGGCATAGTTTTCATTACGCCGAAGGCGTCTCTTATTTGAATTGGACAATTCAAAATCAATTGTTGAAAATTTAACAGTCGTGGAAGACAATTCAAAAGAGTTGACGTGAAGTTATTGGAATATTGCCTCCGGCCATTAAAATAATGTTATAAATATCAAAGCAATTCAAACATTATCTTAATACTTTAAATTTGGATTAAAAAACCAGATATTATTCTAAATTAAATGAAAAGATATTATTTTTAAAATGAATTGGTCTGCTATTTTAATTCGTGGAGGTTGGGTTTATTGTGTACAATTTTTCGTTAAATCATTAGTATATTTTATAATCTATATTATATATCATTTCATAAATTATAATATTTAATTTGATGTGAAATAATCTTCAATTTATTCATTATATTTATATTAGACAATTTATAAATAATATAATAATATAAAGTATACATTTTATTTATATATTCATATTAGATATTATACAAATATATATTATATTAGATTATGCAATATCAAAATAATATAATATATTAATATACAAAATTTTTAATGATATTTATTAAATAATTATGATATATTTAACTTATTAATTACACTAAATATTATGATATATCATATAATTATGTATACTTTAAAGAAGTATTATTTATTATATAATCATAGATTTAAATTATTAATAAAAATAGATATGTTTAAAATTGTACTTGATATTACATAATAATTTATAGATTGATTTTGACATGAAGTTTAAACTTGCGAAAATAAAAAAATGATCTGCTCCTTTCTAGTGAATTTTCTCATTGAATAAGTGAATCATTCAAAGTTCAAAGTAGAAACAAAGTAGATAGAAAAAAAATCCCTTCCTAGGAATTTATTCACTTGAATTTGTCCAAGACTACCAATATGTCAAGTAGAATCAAAGGAAAATTCAGCCTCAGAAGATATCAAGAATTGATGCCTCCGAACTTAGACATACATGAAAATTGATGTGTCAAAGATCACAAAAAAGAAGCCCAATACTTGGAAGCGCACACAATATTAGCAAGGGTCATCAGTGATTGATCGAGTAGAAAGGAAATTGAAAATAGATCAACCTTAACTGGGGTAGAGATGCATAAATTAGTTTCCTTCCAAAATAATTATTGGCTATAACACTAGAATCCAAAGATCAAAGAGACAAATATGTGAAACGAGTGCCATGGTGGTTTGAGGGAAAATTGTTATATGTGCAGAACTAGGAGAGAAATTTCAACCCACTAGAAATGGTACTTATGGAACAAGTACTTTGGATCAGATTAAACAATCTACCATTGGAATATTTGACACGGGATTCTCTTCGTTTAATTGGACCAAAAATCAGACAGCTAGTAGGCTTAGAAATGGAAAGAGAAGATTCCACATTGTTTGCTCAAATAAAATTAATTCTAATAAAAGAAAATGTTGAGTCAAAGTTATGTGACTGCAAGTATGGGAGTATGGACATAGGGCCTTGAAATCAAAGAACCAAAATTCTTTTGCCTAAAATGAAGTACATGAAACCACCCAACAGCTAGATGCTCTCGTTGCAAAAGTTGATAGAACTTGGTCAAATTCCAAAAGATTGAATGGAGACCAAAAATCAAGAAGCAAAAAGAACTAGTGATGTTCAAAATTCGTAATGTCCCCTACTAGCAGGGTGTTAACTTCTAATGTTTAATACACATTATTATGCAATCAGATCAATTCAACTTAAGAATACAATGAATGATTATAATACATTTGGTAATTAATATATTTAAGTCCACTTCATTACTTCTCTCCTAAACTCAACCCTAAGAAGAATGTGGTTTTACTTGTCGTAGGATGCTTGACACCAATCTTTAAGTAGGTTCCCTCCAGGTTTTAGGACCTTGTCCCTATCTCGTCTTGAGATTCACCTACCTCGTGTGGATTTACTCCTTCTCTCCCTACACAACACCAACCTACCCTCTTAGAGGGAGATTAAGGAATAGGCCACATATATATATATTAATATCTCATATATATATATATATATATATATATATATATATATATATATATATATATATGTATATGTATATATATGTATATATATATATATATATATATATATATATATATATATATATATGTATATATATATATGTATGTATGTATGTATGTATGTATGTACACAATATATATATATATGTGTGTGTGTGTGTATATATACACACACGCATATAATATATTATATGCGTGTGTGTGTATATACACACACACACACACATATATATATATATATATTGTGTACATACATACATACATACATACATACATACATACATATATATATATATATATATATATATATATATATATATATATATATATATATATATATATATATATATATATATATGTATGTATGTATGTATGTATGTATGTATATGTATGTATGTATGTATGTATGTATGTGTGTGTGTGTGTGTGTGTGTGTGTACACACACACACATAGATATATATATATATATATATATATATATATATATATATATATATATATATATATATATATATATATATATATATATATATATATATATCTGTGTGTGTGTGTGTGTGTGTGTGTGTGTGTGTGTTTTCTAGAAGGCCTTATAAGAAATCCTTAACTCTAATAGAAGTTGAATATAATATTTTGTAATGTTAATTTCAAGATACATATCTATTGTCATGCGATGTTTGCCAACAATATAATATGGATTTCATTATAGATTTGTATTGTTGTAGAATGTCTAGTAATTTCCTCACTTAAATAGTATCATATTCTACCCAATCATTTTATTTAACCCAATGATATAATACTAACCAATGTAACAATAATACATAGAGAATGTTGAAAGATTCCTCTCAATACTCTTTACAACCCAGGAATTATGTTAGCTAGGTAAGACATTGCCCAGTGGTGATGAGTAAGAGGAATGAGTCAAAGAAAGTGATATACCTTTTAGAATGGAAACTAATTCAAATATATATATTAAAATTAATGTATGTTGGGAAAGAGGCATGTCTCTTCATACACAGCTTATAATCTAATTAATTATCAATGGTCTTAGATAAATGGTATGAAAATAATATTAAATAATACTTTACTTGGTTTAAAATATTAAAATATCAATATAATAATTAGAATATAAATAATTAAAAATATTTAATTATAATACATAATAATATTCCAGTTTAATATAATTATGTATATTATAATTAATATCTATAGTTTTTTAAAAATATTTGAAATGTTATATAAGAAACTAAATATATATATTTTTAAATTTTGAACAATTTGCATTTTGAGTAACTACATGTGTATTAAAATATATTATATTTTGTGCACATATGAGGTATGGCTTATGGCAATATCGTGTCCACCTTGGAATTAGTAAAAGAAAACATTCAACAAATAATCGATAATATGAAAACACGCCAAATTTCTAAGGCGGGGGATGAGTAAATAGAGGAAGAAATATTGAATAATCCATTCAATGTTGCACTAAAATAGAAAACAACACCATCAAAAGATCATAATTCAAAGCTAATGCCAGTAGGTGAATAAAAAAAGATAGGAAAATCTAGTAATAGATGTTAAAAAAACTCAAGATCATTGCAGCTAAACCAAAGACACCAATCAACATCAAGAAACAAACAATGTCTTAGATATCAAGGGAGTAGAACTTGTAGACAAAATTGAGCATTCAAAACCACGAGAGGATAATATTATACAAATAGAAGGAACTCCCACCAAAGAAAACTTAGAATATGATTTGCTCTAGAAGTAGATCTGGAAGTAAGTGAAGAGGAACTCCTTGATGAAATACACATATTAGACCATGATGCATTAGTTAATCAACCACAAACATTTTAAATAGTGGTCCTTACATAAAGGGAAAATGAAGGAAAATGGGTAAACAAAAAAGGGAAGAGGAATCACTCAAATTAAAACATATCTTCTTAAATCTAGAACCATGAGAAGGAACCCCCTCCCTTGTGAAGCAATGATTATCCTTACATGGAATGTCAAGGGCCTAAACACCCCTAGTAAAAGACACTTGGTGAAGCGTCATATAGAAACATCACTAGTTGATATTGGTTATTTCAATAAACCAATTCAAACATCAAGGAAGAAAAGAAATTTATTAAACATTTCGAGAATTGGGAAGGCTAGTTTGTGGGAGCCAACTGAGCCTTAGGAGGTATGAGAATTCTATGGCACTCGAGGTAGGTACACATTGAAATTGTTAATTTTTTTTAAATTTCTAGCAATTAGAAAATGTTAAAAGTCTCAAAACAATTATTAGTTTTATTTTAATTAATGTATATGGTCCAACAAAAGATGAAGACAAAAATAAAGTATGGAAAGAACTAACCCCAAAAATGACACCAGATCAAAATAGTATCATATTAGGGGATATTTTAATGCAATCTTCAATGTAATATAAAAATCAAGAGGAATTAGATGTGTAACCTAGGTCCAAAATGATTTTAAAACCTTTGTACAAAATAAAAAAATCATAGATTGCCAACCATTTAACGATAACTATACATGGAACAATAGTAGAATTGGATTTACATATATAATAGAGAGACTCGATTGATTTCTCCTATTGAAAAATTAGACCAAACATCCCAATCTCCTGACATCTCTGATCCACCCTAACCACATATCAAATCATTATCACGTTGAGTTAGATATTTCAAATACTATAATGGGCTGAAATCCTAGCTTTTCTTCAAGAAGATGTGGTTAGACATCTTAAACTATTAACAAATCTGAAGCAATAGTGGGAAAAACTTATCAAAGAAAAGGTAACAAAAATGCATATATTATACATAAAAATCTTTAAAATATTAGAGAGAAATTAAAGACATGGAACAAAACAGTGTCTAGGAAAATCTTTGAAAATAAAATAAGAATGGAAAAAAAATCACTAGGTTAAGTAACATAATAATACAAAACAAAATGACAAACAAATTTCAAAAAAGAAAAATCACTCATGATAGAATATAAATAAATCTTAGTGGGAGAGAAAAGCTACTAGAGGGAAAAATCAATAGAAGTATGGTAAAATGAGGGAGACCTCGACACAAAATTCTTCCATAACACCTCTAGGATAAGACGAAGTCATCAAAAAAGTATTTAGATTGAGCACATCAATCAGAGTATCATTATGGATCCTCATGAAATATAGAAGGTGGGAGTTGGATATTTTATAAATATTCTAAGAGGATATGGTGAATCAGAGACAAGACAAAAAAACATTTATTCAGAATATTCTGGAAATTGTCACAGAGGAAGATAATACATTTTTTTTAGAACTTGACTACAATTGAAAAAGTCAAGAAAGCCACTAGATAAAGCACCTAGGATAGAAAAATTCATAGAAATGTTATTTCAAGAATGTTGGGATTTCATGGGTGAAGACATATGGAACATGGTTGAGGAGTCTAGAAGAAAAACCACTATACTGATTCATCCAATTCATAAATCAAATAATTCACATTATTGGAAAAGCAATTCTTTTAAATTGATAAGGGTTGGCATAAACCATATTTATTAAATGAACAATTTGGCCATTAGAGGCCTCTCAACAAAAAAATGTGATGCCAAACATTGCCAAGCTTAATAGGCGAGGATAGTGATTTTCATGTTAAGTCCTTCAGTGAAGTATTGCAGAAGCCACCCTTCTTATGAAACGTGTTGGAGACCTTACTCTTGATTGCAAGTTCTCTATAAAATTTGGATTCTTATACAAAAGATCCTAAGAAAAAATTATGCTTCATCCTAACTTCAATTTGGCTCTTAAAGTCAAACCCTACAAACTTGGATCGGTGAAATTCTATAAATATTTCACTCAAGGAATATAATTTTGCAACCAAATTTTCATCAAGAAGTATGTTTGTGGTCTTCACATACCTGTAAAAGATTGAAAATAAATGAAAAATAGAGTTGCAGAAATTAAGCACAAACAATTGCACAAAGAACAAACACAAAATTTATCATGGTTCACCAAACTTGGCTACATTCACACTGAGAAGAGGAATATTTATTATGTCAAAATGAATTCATAGTTTAAAGTTACAGCAGTAGCTTAAATAAGCTCTCCAAATATACGGAATGCTAAGATTCACTATTGGAGGGAAAATAAGAGGTGTCCATTGGGCTTCATCTCAAAAATCTCCCACCTGATGGCCAACGGATGCTGCCACTGACTTCTTCTTTACGAGCCCAAGAGAATTCCTAGCACTTGCGAACTTCTCTTTGGGAACAATCTTGGTCACGATGTTTGTTGGATTGACCTTTGTGTCAATTTTTACAACACTCAACTTGCATTATTCAACCATATGGTGAACAAAGTGAGCATGTATGTCAATATGTTTAGAGCGGCACTGAGAGGAATGGTTATGAGCCATAAAAAAGGCATTGTGACAATCAAAGAAATAAAACATAATCACTTTCTTGGTACTTCATTTAACCAAACAATTGATGTAACCAAATCATTTACCTCTCACCTTCAAAAAGATCCAAAAATTTAGCCTCTATAGAAGAAAGGGAAATGGAATGTTGCAGCCTTGAGGCCCAACTAATGGCAGCTCCAGTGAACATGAAGACATAACCAGTAGTAGACCTTCATTTTTCTAAATCTTCGGCAAGATCAGAATCAGTAAACTCTTGCAACTATACATTATTGCCACCAAAACATAGAGAGAAATCAAAAGTGCCTTTTAGATATCTCAATATCCATTTAATAGCTTCCCAATGAGTCTTCCTGAGATTGCTTATGAATCTACTCACAATTCTCACTACATGAGCAATGTCGGGACGAGTAGAAACCATAGCGTACATAATGCTACCAATTGATGCTTTATAAGGAATTCCTTCCATAAATTCCTTATCCTCTTGTGTTTACGGAAAAAAATTAGAACACAAATGAAAATGTGAAGCAGTGGGAGTAGAAACAACATTGGCATCAGTGACAAAGAAGGAACCAAATAACAATGACGCACTCTGCTCCCATTCAAATTGCGGGTGTTCCTGCCCATGCCTATGCGGGGGTCCCTGGCTGTCTCAATGCTAATATTTCTACAGGGATTTCTGTGTGTGCTGTTGGGGCTTCCACTGCTGCATCTGATGGCTTTCTACATGTGGGCACTGCTTCTAGGCAGTTGTTTATTGTGGCTAGGGTTGCTACTCATGGGCTATCTCAAACATTGTGATGAAGGGTGCTCCCCTTAATGCCACAAACACATAACAGAAATAGAGAAACAACAACAATAATATGCAAGAACAGAAAATTGGCTTCTTATTATCTCCACAAAGGTGGAATTACAAACTTTCAGAATTACAATATGCAAAGCCACAAGGGCATTCCCTTACAATATTCTTTAGGACAAACCCTCGAATCAATACCCAGATCTACTACCCAGAACTATTCTGAACTGCTAAGACAATAAAACAGCCTTCCTTATATAGGCAATTTTCCACCGCCTGGGAAGGTTCCAGAATTTTAGCCAATAAGGCCGACCAACTTAGAATTATTTTATTTTACATTTTATTACATCATAGTCGGCTCAAGATAACCTTTGAAACCCGAACAGAAATTTTGAAGAAAATTATTTTCTGCCATTTCAGGTGGTCCAACTTCCAAAGACCATAAGTCATCACCAGTTGACCCGCTCGGCTATTATAACCCCATTTTGAAAATGCCACGAAGCGCTCTACAGGCTTGACCCGCACAAGCGTTTGTCACCCAAATTTTTGACCTCATCCAGGGCCTCTAAAGCCTTCAAAACTAAGTTCAAAGTTTCTGTACCCTGCTGCCAATACCGAAAATCTTCAATATCTTCCAATATACGCTTGATCCGGCAATGAAACTTTACTGGCAGACTTATATGACCAAAATGAACCTCCAAGAAAGAAATAAGATCATTCTGAGCACATACGAAAATTACCAAAAATAGTAACTTTCCATAAATAGCAGCTTTGCACAAAATAGCCCTTATTGAATACAAAAATAGAAATATTTTTGGGTGATGCAAGATTGCTCTTACACCCAGGATGCTCCTGCATCAGACACCCGGGGTAATTTGAGAAGTGACCCTGTCATGACTTAGGTGTGCAGAGGAAAACCAAGACGGCTAACCTCCTCCTTTGTCAGCCATGATGAATCTTCAATAGGTCATCCTTTCCATTTGACCAGATATTCTTCATATGTCATGTTCCTTGTGCTTCTGCCAACACGACTATCCAGTATATCTTCGATCTCCTTAGTGTCTAAACTAGTTGCTGGAATACTCCACTGTGCTGCTGTGATCTCATCTTCAACACCTCCTTCATGATACTCTGTCAGATTTGAAATGTTAAACACTGGCGAAATATTTATCTCAGTAGGTAATTCTACCTCATATGCATTTTCTGAATCATGTTTCTTCAGTATCCTACATGGTCCAAACTTCTTCATTTTCAGCTTGTTATATGTACCAACTAGAAACTGCTCCTTCCGCAAATGAACCATGACTTCATCACCAACCTGAAATTCCTTATACCTCCTTTTCTCATCTGCCTTAGCCTTATACTATGCATTCATCTTGGTAATATGCTTCCTCACCTCCTCATGGATGTTCTTCAAGTGTTCTACAAAATCGTCAGCTTCAACACTACTTATTTCTCCTTTATCTATCTTCCTCAATTCAGATGCATTTCTTGGACTACTTCTATATACAATCTGGAATGGTGATTTACCAGTGCTTCTATTGACAGAATTATTGTATGCAAATTATGCCTGTGATAAAATCAAATCCCATGCTGTTGGCTTATCTCCAACCAAACATCTCAGCAAATTTCCCAAGCTCCTATTCACCACCTCTGTCTGTCCATCAGTTTGTGGATGATGTGATGAACTAAACTTTAAATCTATCTTCAACTTCTTCCACAATGTACGCTAGAAATATCCAACAAACTTAGTGTCCCGATCTGAAACTATGGTCTTTGGCAAACCACGAAGTCTCACTACTTCTCTGAAAAATAATTCTGCTACATGAACAGCATCATTAGTCTTCTTGCAGAGAATAAAATGTGCCATCTTTGAAAATCTGTCAACTACCACAAAAATTGAATCGTGTCCCCGCTGTGTCCTTGGTAAACCAAGAACAAAGTCCATGCTGATATCCTCCCAAGGCTTCTCTGGTACAGATAATGGTTGATACAACCCTGTATTCTGCTTCACTCCTTTTGCCATCTGACATACTCTGCAACTCTGTACAAAATTCTTCACATCTTGCTGCAACTGTGGCCAATAATAATTCTCACTAACCAAACCAAAGGTTTTGTCACGACCAAAATGTCCAGCCAATCCTCTGCTATGCTTCTCCTTGATGAGATTCTCCCTCATAGAACTTCATGGAATGCACAACTGACTCCCTCTGAATAGCATATCATCCTGGATGATGAAATCCAACTATTTTGTCCTATCTAGAGTAACAGGTTCTGTACAAGCTTTCCAAGCTTCACCAAAATCAGGATCCTCTGGATACAAATTCTTGAGTTCCTTGAACCCAACCACTTCAATCTGCATTTCTGTCAGCAATAGTTGCCTTCTGCTAAGAGCATCTACAACCCTATTAGACTTTCCACTCCTGTGTTTCAAATCAAATGTATAACTCTGCAAAAACTCAACCCATTTCAAATGTCTTTGATTCAATTTTCCTTGACTATTCAAATATTGCAAAGCTTGATGATCAATATACAAAACAAACTCCTTAGGAAGTAGATAATGTCTCCACTTCTTTAATGCCTGAACTATAGCATAAAATTATTGATCATAAACAGAATATTTCATCTTGGCATCATTTAACTTCTCACTGAAATAAGCAACAGGTTTACCTTCTTGGCTCATAACAGCTCCTATTGCAGTACCACTAGCATCACAATCTACTTGAAACACCTTATTAAAATCTGGAAGTGCTAAAACAGGTTGTTCTGTAACTTTTTGTTTCAATAATTGAAAACTCTTTTCTGCTCCTTTAGTCCACTTAAACTCTTTTCTATCCCCTCTCATTGTTTCAGTCAAGGGTCCACAAATACTGCTAAAATTTTTGATAAACTTTCTGTAAAAGCTAGCTAGACCATGAAAAGATCTTACCTCAGTAGCACTCCTTGGAGTAGGCCATTCAAGAATAGCCTGTACCTTCTCTGGGTCCATTTTTAGACCTTCTGCTGAAACTACAAATCCCAAATACACTAACTCTTTCTTCACAAAACTGCACTTCTTCAAATTAATCAACAATTTCTCTTCTCTCAACTTCTCAAATACCATATGAATATGCATCATATGCTCATCCAATGTCTTACTAAAGATCAAAATATCATCTAGGTAAACAATGACAAACTTACCCAGAAATTTTTTCAGAACCTCGTTCATGAGCCGCATGAAAGTGCTCGGTGCATTGGTTAGCCCAAAAGGCATGACTAACCACTCATATAGTCCTTCCTTTGTCTTGAAAGCAGTCTTCCATTCATCTCCTTCTCTGATCCGAATCTGGTGATATCCACTCTTCAGATCTATCTTTGAGAAATACACAGCTCCACTCAAACAGTCCATAATATCATCCATTCGTGGCAATGTAAACTTATACTTGATTGTGATCTTGTTTATTGCTCTGGAATCTGTACACATCCTCCATTCTCTATTCTTCTTTGGTGCTAATACCGCTGGTACAGCACAGGGACTCAGACTCTCACGGATCAATCCTTTCTATAACAGTTCATGTACTTGTCTGTTCAACTCCTCTCTTTCTGTAGGTGTCATTCTGTGTGCTGCCTTATTCGGCGAACTCGCTCCTGGGATCAAGTCCATCTGATGACTGATCTTCCTGACTGGTGGTAATCCATCAGGCACGTTATCGGATACAATATCCTGAAACTCATTCAACAAATCTGCAACTTCTACAGGAACATCTTCTACTTTCTCTTTACCAGCTTTTGGAATTAAAGCAAAACATACATGCTCATGCCTCATACCATCTAGGAAATTTCTTCCATCGACAAAAGTTATCCTTGCATTACCACATACCTTTTCTTCAGTCTCCTTCAATGGTTTTAGCTTATGCCGCACTCCATCCTTTGTCAGGGAATAGGTATTCGCACGACCATCATGTACAGCACATCTGTCAAACTGCCATGGTCTACCCAACAACATATGACATGCATCCATAGATATGATATCACACAATACCTCATCTTGGTATCCGCCAATCTTGAACTTCACTAGGCATTGTTCATTGACCATGACCTTGTGGTCATCCTGTACCCAGGCAATCCGATATGGATGTGGGTGTTTCTGTCTCTTGAGCTTCAACTTTGTCACCATCTCTTCTGACACCAAATTGTCAGTGCTCCCACTATCAATGATCACATCACAACATTTACCTTCACACTTGCACCTGGTGCGAAACAGGCTCCTCCTTTGCTCAGGTTCATTCTCACCACTCAACAGGACTCTTCTGTTAATCAACATTTCTCCTCTTTCAGCATCTTTAGAATTTGATGATCTAGCATCTTCATCTACATGTGCAACTCTGGCCTGGCCTTCATTTCTTCTGTCTGTTCTGCCTTGGCGCTGAGGACATTCAAATGCCCTATGACCTTCTTCTCCACAGTGAAAACATGTTCCACGGAAGCCTCCTCTTCCAAATCCTTGTCCTCTTCCTCTTCCTCTCTGATATCTATTATTCTGATCCTGGAAGCGATTGGAATTATTTCCATGCTGATTCTGACTGCTACTGGCCTCATCCTTCTTTTTTAGATCTTCATTTCGGCCACCATATGACCGTCCACCAGATCGTCCACCATGACCTTTTCTATTTTTTCTGCTCTCGAACTTCTTGTTCAACTTTTCCTCTACTTTTAGGGCAAATTGGTATGCCTCCTCAATACTGCTCATTCGAACCAGATTCAACTCCTCCTGAATGCTTGGCCTTAACCCATTAAGGTATCGGGCAACTTTATCCTTATCAGCTTCTGCATGGCCTGTTCTGATGAGGAGTCGATAGAACTCCTCTGTGTACTCCTGAAGAGATCTTCCTGCTTGCTTCAAACTTTGCATTTTCTTTAGTAGATCAAGCTCATAATCAACAGGAATGAACTGTCACTTCAATTTATCCACCATCCGATCCCATCTTGTGATTTTATCTTTCCCTCTTCTATTTCGCTCCAATTGAGTTTCTTGCCACCAGATTTTTGCATGACCTTTCAGTCTGGCCTTCGCAAATTTGACCCTATCAGGATCCTCAACATCTTCATACTCAAAATATTCCTCACATTCGTTGATCCAGTCGATCAATTCCTCTAGGTTAAGATTTCCAGAAAATGTAGGAACCTCAATTTTAGGTCTTTTCCCAATCTTGAAAATCGCCCGAAAAAGTCTTTCTTCCTCCTGGTTCACAATTTCAGCTTCTCCTTCTTGATATTCTTCTTCGGCTTCATCCTCGCTTTCATCTCTGACATTAAGATTCATTCATCTACGAATCTCTTCTTGTAATGCTCGCACTTGTCTCTACAGCTCTTTAACCTCAGGTGTTACAACACCAGCCCTTCTGCCACGTTCCCTTCGTGGAGGCATTTTCGCGATGCGCGCTGAAACCCTAGCCACGGTCCTGGTGCAAACTGCCTCGCTGTCAGTGATCTGTTTACACACTCAAGAACTCCTGCTCTGATACCACCTGATGAAGGGTGCTCCCCTTAATGCCACAAACACATAACAGAAATAGAGAAACAACAACAATAATATGCAAGAACAGAAAATTGGCTTCGTATTATCTCCACAAAGGTGGAATTACAAACTTTCAGAATTACAATATGCAAAGCCACATGGGCATTCCCTTACAATATTCTTTAGGACAAAGCTTTGAATCAATACCCAGAACTATTCTGAACTGCTAAGACAATAAAACAGCCTTCCTTATATAGGCAATTTTCCACCGCCTGGGAAGGTTCCAGAATTTTAGCCAATAAGGCCGACCAACTTAGAATTATTTTATTTTACATTTTATTACATCATAGTCAGCTCAAGATAACCTTTGAAACCCGAACAGAAATTTTGAAAAAAATTATTTTCTGCCATTTCAGGTGGTCCAACTTCCGAAGACCATAAGTCATCACTAGTTGACCCGCTCGGCTATTATAACCCCATTTCGAAAATGCCACGAAGTGCTCTACAGGCCTGACTCACGCAAGCACCCGTCACCCAAATTTTTGACCTCATCCAGGGCCTCTAAAGCCTTCAAAACTGAGTTCAAAGTTTCTGTACCCTGCTGCCAATACCGAAAATCTTCAATATCTTCTAATATACACTTGATCCGGCAATGAAACTTTACTGGCAGACTTATATGACCAAAATGAACCTCCAAGAAAGAAATAAGATCATTCTGAGCACATACAAAAATTACCAAAAATAGTAACTTTCCATAAATAGCAGCTCTGCACAAAATAGCCCTTATTGAATACAAAAATAGAAATATTTTTGGGTGATGCAAGATTTCTCTTACACCCAGGATGCTCCTACATCACATTGCTAGGGTTTTCCCTGTCGGGCCTCACTAGATCTCAAATTTCCAAGTGAAGTCCATCGATTTCTTATGCTAATGTGGCTGCTCTTGAGGTAGGTTCTGTTGTTGGTGCCTTCGGTTCTTATGCTGATGTTGTCACTTTTGAGGCTGGCCTCTATGGGACTATTCCTTCTTGCTCTTCAGGGATTAAGAGGACCTGGGTGGCTTCCCCTGTGCCTATGAGTAAAGCCATTTGGGTGCAGTTAGATTCTTATATAGTAGATAGAATTTTTGAAACTGCAGAGGATTTCTCTTCGCATGCTACTATTTTTAGAGTTAAGGGCTTTTGGCCTTCTCTTTCTGCTCTTCATGCTTGGATTTCCAATCATTATGAGCCGATCTTATCCAAAGATATTCAGATTTACCTGGCTGCTAGGGGTTTTTATTGTAAAATTTGGTAATGTTGAAGATAGGAAGTCTATCTTGTGTGATTATAGCTTCTCCTAGGATAACTGATACCCCCTGATGGCCAAACCTTGGCATAAGGATTTCAACCCATTTTCTAAATCCTTTAACAAGATTCATATTTGGGTTAGGCTTCTGAATCTTCTCATGCATCTTTGGTTGGATTCCAGTTTGGAAACTATGGGGAATGTTGTTGGGGATTTCCAGATTGTGGATTCGGCAACATCTGATGTTCTTCATTCAACTTTTTCTCTCATCCTTGTTGAGATGGATGTTCCCAAGGGTCTCCCTGAGAAAATTTGCTTGGCCTCTCCTCGGGGCTCTTGGATATAGACTTTGGATTACGAAGGTATTCCCTTCCACTGTAGGAAATATCATTTGACTAGCCATGTGGCTACTCAATGTGTTTATGAGAAGGTAAAATCGAAACAACCTCCTTCTTGGTGGTAGGGTGTCTCTGTTGAACATTATACTATGAATAAATCTTCTGTTGTGGTTCGTGAGTAGGTTGTGGATTCTTCTCAGGAGGTTCTTGCTTATGAGGGATGTGGTGCTAAGATGGGTGAGGTTTTGGCTCAGCCAAATCTGGTTGCTCCTTCAGATTCTAATGATGCTTTGGCTACTGTTGTTGTTCAGACTATGGAATTTTTTGTCTAGCCTGCTACTGCTGTCTAGACTGATGATGCTTTGGCTGCTATTGATTTCCAGACTATTGACTTTGTTGTCCAGCCTGCTACTATTGTGGGCTCATCCAAACCGATTACTCATAGGGAGCATGTGTTGTTTGGGGCTGATTCTTCTCTAGTCAGCCATTCTTCTATTTCTTCAGGGGTTTGGTTGAATGATGTTGCTAAGCTGGAGGATGGTTGGACAACTGTGAAAGGAAAGAAACCAAAGCCATATGTTCCTCCTTTGGATATGAATCTTCAGTCCTACAAGGGTAGCTCTAAATTTAAATTGTAAGGTCCCTTGTTGAGGACTATTATCCGTTGGTGGGGGTTTTTGGTGGTTGCTCCCTCTGTTGTGTTGGTAGTCTCCACTATTGTATCTGAACCTTTTATTTCTATATCTTTTGAGTTATTGTACAAGGTTTCAGGTCCTTTCAAAACTTGTTTTTACTTAATCAAAACAACATTGGCATCAGCCATACCAAATTTTTCAACTACTTTATCAATGTATTATTTTTGTGACAAAGTGATATCCTTCTCTCTTCTATCCCTGGTGATTGTCATGCCAAGAATCTTCTTGGCTACCCCTAAGTCCTTCATAGAAAACTTTCTTTCTAATTGATCTTTCAACTCACTAACAACCCTTGGACTCATACTGGCTACCAACATGTCATCAACATAGAGTAGAAGAATGATGAACTGACCATAACTCACAGTAAGTGAATTTATGTTTAGTCATCAAGGAATCGAACTTAACAAATCACTACCTCAGGGCTTTCTTGAGCCCATACAAGCTATGCTTCAGCCGACAATAAAGATGTTCTTGTCCCTTTTGAATAAATCCTTCAGACTGATCCATGTACAACTCCTTATTAATGTCACCATGTAGGAACATTGTCTTAACATCTAGCTACTCCAACTCAATATCCCAAGTAGCCACTAATCCCAAAACTGCCCGAATAGTATGGTAAAAGTACAAACCTATGTCATACTTTTATTTAAAGGAAAAGGTCAACAACATGCAAACTGTTCAACTTTAATGACACAAAAGTCACATTTGTGTTTAGAATTTGAAGATGATGTAAATTGATGAAATATGTAAAACTGGATGAAATTTGTCTATAATTTTATTTTTTTTGAATAATAATTAATATAGTTTTTTAGTTTTTCAAGTCTATTTTTTAATTGCTGAAAAATGTTGAAAATATGGGGTTTAGTTCCTGTCAAAAAAGTATATGCAAATAATTTTTTTTCCTCTCATTTCAAATATGTTATAGATGACATGTATAGCTAGTGCAAAAAAAAAAAGATTGGTTTCCGATGTATATTTTTCCCATTATGACTACTCAAAGTCGAACTTATCCGAAATTGACAATTTTTTTTTTCTGTCAAAATTTCCCTATCAAATGTACATTTTTCAGAAAACAAATTACATATTCTTGAAGATGACTCTCTCCTCTAGTGTTAAATATAAATTAAATTTTTTTTTGTTATGATTTACTATTTTTTTTATCTTTTTTGAAGTGGCGTCTTCTCAAATGTTACAATACCTACTTGCAGTATTTTACAATTATAATATATTATTTAAAATCAAAATACTATAAAATTTATATGCCCATAATCCTGACTCCGAGCTGTACAAAAGGGTATTTTTAGTTTTTAAATTAATTTGTGTTTTGATGCAGAAATAAGCTATAGAACTGAGAAATTCTAAAGAACTTCATATTTTGCTTGTGTGGCTACCACATAGGATGACACATAGGCAATTTTGACGAACTGCTTTGGTAAAAAATGATTCAACTGGACCTAGTTCGGTCGAAACCAGGGCTGACTAATTACGGTCACCTTAGTGACCGAGCGCTTAAACCCCATATACAAAGAAAAAAAATTGAATGAAAAAATGAAAAAACAAATTTGGAATAGATGTGAAATAATTAGTGATTTTTTAAATAAAATCATTTGGTAGAGGTTTTCTAGTCTTTTCTTGCTCGATAGGGAATTACGAAGGACAAATTCATCAAGAAGGTATGTTTTTTTGCAAGATATTTTTATATATTATTTTTTCTTTATTTTGTGTTATTAAATTTTTTTTAATTAAAATATTATTTTATTTAGTTTTTTTAAATTCAAGTATTATTTTATTTAGTTTTTTAGATTGTTTTATTGGGTATATAGTTCTTGATATGTAGGTGAATTGAAGTTTTCAATTCAATGGGGAATAAAAGGAACAAAACAAGGAAATATGATCGAATAAGAGATGACAAATTAAAAGGTCATACAAAACATAATGAAGATCAACATGTTGAAGTAGAGGAAGAACCTATTGATATTGAGGAAGATGCAATTCAAGTAGGAGAACAAATTGGTAGTTCTCAACGTGGAAACATATCATTTGACATGGGAAATTTGATGGAGATGAATGAAGACACACTTTTTAGTCAATTTTCATCTGAACACATGGTATTTGAATGTACAATTTAATTGCATTGCACAAAAAAAATTGGGATGAATATTTTGAAAATAAAAGCATGTTTGGAAGAGCACAATTATTTGCAAGGTTATTCAGGAAAAGAGAGATGACTCATGTTTTGGAGTTATTGGGTGTTGATAACAGGAAAAGCTCTACGGATAATGTTAATCAAACAATAGCTAAAAATTTACAAGATGCATTAACCAACATTAAGAGCACAACTTGAGGACCCAATTTAAGTGTTGTATGTAGAGTGTTGATAACTACAATATCTAGTAGGAAGTTGACACGAAGAAAAAAATTTGTGCAATTTCTAATTTAATGAAAGTATCTAGAAGAACTATTCAAAGATATATCATGAGGATAAATATGTTAGATGAAAATATTGAAAAGAATTGGGTAAATATTTGTAGACTTCCTTGAAAAGATAGAATTTTCAAAGATGTAAAAAGACAAGTCATTGAATATTGGACTACTTGCTCCCGTGTTTCTTCCAATAGAAGAGATACTATACAGATGAAATATGAAGAGATGGATATGAAATATGAACATCCAAAACATTTTATAGATATAACACAAAGTGAACTATTTCAAGCATTCAAGCACGAGTTTTTAGATGTGAAAATATGTCAGAGAATGTTTGAGAGGTTGTGTCACATCTTTGTATGCATAAATAAGGTACGTGAAACTTTTTGTTGTCGAAATCATGTTGAATTTAATCTATACTTGCACTAATGTAAAAAATCTATGGTAGTACATAATCCTATGTGTGAATTTTGTACCTAACTGTAGACACAACACTTCAGTAAAACATTAGAGGTTAGCTAAAATTGAAATCGTGCAATGAAATGAAAACTAAACTAACCAGGTAATTTATTGTCTTCTAATAGATGTGAGTATGTATTCTCAGATTAGACCGAGATCAGTGACCTTGACAACACCTAAACGAAGGATTTGCAAAATTTAGATATGAGATGCATGCAAATTAATCTATATTTTTGTATTTTAGATGCAATAAGATGAGATAAATTGATATGAATCTACTCTATATGAAAAAATGATATGTAATGATTCTAATAATTGATATGAAAAAAAAAATTGATCTCACAAACGTGGTTGATTCGCAAGATTCTTCAGATACCAATTCGCCAGCATAAGTTTGCAAATTATGAGATAATTTGTGCAACAATTCGATAGCCTGAAAAGAGATGAATTGTGAAGAGCTGAACCTTGATTTTATAGAAATCCAGGGCTTTGGGGATGCATGAAAAAAGCCATAAATCACTCTAGTTGATTTTTGAGTCAACAAGGAATTAAAGATAGTTAACTCACAAAAAATCATGCAAAAACAACTTTTTGATTTAAGTCAGAAGTTGAGATCAACTTTCAACTCAAAATAGAGTTGAATTTATTTTTAAAACAACTTGAATTGATTTTCTGGTTTATAGTTTAACTATTTTTTGGATGTGCATAATTAATTATGAATTAAATAAATAAATAAAGTGATTTATCCTCAACTTAACTGATTTTAAAAAATAAAATAATTGATTTATGGGTTAATCAATTATTAAATCAAACTTTTATTCCAAAATAATATCATTAAATATGACAACTTGCTTTAATTAATTAAATAAGAATTTAATTAATTAATGATAGGAATTTTGATTTATCGTCAAATTTAAATAATAATAATTAGGAATAAATATAATTCAATTCAATTAAATAATTAAGTGGCAGTATTAAATCTAATTAATTAAATATTCATTATATTCAATTAATCAACTTTAGGATAAATAAGATTTATCACCAAATAATCATTACATTTTTCCCCTCTTTGAATTGTTGTGCGAAGCACAGTGGTTCAAAGACAGTCTGTGTATGATATTGAAACTGATGCTTGAAATTGAAATTGATATGAAGTAGAAACTTGATTGAAGTTTGATATGAAGATAACAGGTCCTGAATGACCAAAGATAATGTTAACTATAACAGCAATGAATCGACGATTGCGAAAAAGTGTTAAAATGCCTGATTCTGAACCTTATGATTGCGAAGAAGTGAGTGACTGATTCTAGACTCGATTGTCGATAAGAATCACATTGGTATCACATCTGAACCCTTCAATTTCTGAAGAACCAAGAAAATAACACAATTGAACCGAGAGTTACAAAAAATGATACAGTTTACAAGATTAAGAGAATACCAGATTGATATGGATCTCGATGAATCTGATATGCCCCAAGCGATGATTGATATGCCCCAAGCGATGAGGTCTTTTTGATGAATCAACAATTAGACATGGTTGTTGTCTTGATTACTGAGGAAAGATATGATTCCAAATTTAGATTTCAGACTTTGAATGATGTGCAATACCATGCCCCCTTCAGGATTAAAATTGAAATCGGACAAGAAAAGTCAGCGTTATAGTTTAGAAGCATGTTAATTGATTTGAGAAGTGGTTATACACGTTCGAAAACAAATTCTACATCGTTTGAGGGTTCAAAAGACCATGTTTGACATGAGTTGACCAAGTTGTAATTTTGATAGTTTGATGTAAGATAATCAGTTAAGTTGAATACTAGATTTCTATGATGATTGAAGGTCGATTATGCAAGCAGTAGACCGTCCTAGGTTCAAAAATTTTAAATCATGATTTTGACATATTAAATGATCTCAGATTTTGATTTTGATCCTGAAAAAGGATTCTACTTGCTATTTCATTGGATGGACCTTTGTGTAAGATTCAGCTCTTGTTAGATTTGAAGATGTGATTGAAGAATCGTTTAAGCATTGAAGTTCATTTAGCCATTGTAGATCATGCAAACATGCAAAAATGCAAAGAGACATGCAGTATGAAATGAAACCTAAGACCTAGGACCTAGTCACTAATCATGTGTTGGTCGATTTCATCATTGCATTTTTAGGTAACCGAATAAATCAATACAATGCCCACTAGTTATGAAACCATAGACATGAATATCGATTTGTATGCGCAGGAATCGATACAACACCCATTGGTTAGGCAACCATGGACATATGAATATTGATTTTATTTTCGGAATGTTGGATTAGATATAAGCATCAAGGCACAAATGCTAGGATGACCTGAATATCATGTCCATTTTGATATAGCAATTTGTATAAGCATCAAAACATAAATATCATGATGACCAGAATATGCCTTGCGGTACAAACACATCAAGGAATCAAGAGGTCATTCTAAATCCAATGTGAATTACCCATAGTGACCCTTTATCATTCACATCCTTAGGTAAGATCGTATTTCACAATAGGAGAAAGAACTCACTCAAAAAGACAATAGTTAGATCAAACTTCCTTGAAATTTTTAGGTATCAATGGTTGAGGTACTCATGGCCATCCAATTCGAGATAGAGGATCTTATAGTCAGACACCATTTCAATCCATAATTTCCAAAGTTGTTAGATTTTCACATACAAGTAGAAGACAAAGAAAAGATTATGCCCCCAGTCATCACTCTCTAAATCCTGTAAAGGACATCATCAAAGAGCTCGAAGGAACATAATATGCAAAAATTTCAATGCGAATCAGGAAGCATACAAGGAGATAAAAGCATGTAAAGAAAAGATTGTTTTCAGTTGGATGTTTGATTACGTTGTTGTAGATGCAAAATCCTTTTTGGAGACAAGACTGATTGACTAACTCAAATGAAGCTTCAAAGGACTCTGACTGGATATGATATGTTTAAGATATAGTGGAGGCCATAGGATATGACATTGATTGCCCCCAAGTTTAAACATCGATAGGATACAGATGCTTGAGCTGATTGGTGTATAGATTGACTTATTGAAAATAGGAATGCAGGAACAAACTGAGAGATATGTACAAACTAAAGCAAGACTAAAAGCTGGGAAAGACCAAGATTGCGCTGATAGATGGAGCATTTTGAAACAAGTGGTGCTTGTTTGCCGAGTTTTCACCATCTTGGCAGAGATTCTATTTTTGCTACCAAGGCACCTGTTTCCAAGTTTTCACCAAGGCACTTTTCTTTTTCTCATTTTTTTTATACTTTTGATATTTTTTACTTTTTTTGTGAATCATCAAGGTGCCTATTGCTAGGTTTTCACCAAGATGTTGATTTTTTTCAAGACTTTTTCTTATTTTTATAATTTTTTTTAGGAAATTTTACCATAGACTGAATACCTTACGCATAGAATTTCTTCAGATGGAGAATGTTGATTGGTTCTCGGAGTTATTCTCCTTCAGTCATTGAGATTTGATAGGCACCAGAGCCAAAAGTAGCAATGATAACAAAGGGACCCAGCCAGTTGGGTTCAAGTTTCCCCTTATGTTCTCTATGTGATTGATTTTTAGGATTCTCTCTCAAGACTAGATCACCAACCTGAAATTCTTTGTGTCTGACTTTCTTGTTATAGCCTCTAGACATTCTCTTATGATATACTCTAAGATGATCATACACTACTTGTCTACGCTCATCTAGTAGTTCAAGTTCTTGCAACCTAGGCACTCTGTAGTCATCATCAATTACTAGACCATGCATTCTGATTCTTAGTGATGGGATTTCAACCTCAATAGGTAGTACTTCTTCAGACCCATAAACTAAAGCGAATGGTGTAGGCCTAGTAGGTGTTCTGATACTTGTTTTGGAGGCTCAGAGAGTTGGATTGATCATGAGCTATCAGTCTCTTCTTGTTTTATTAACTGTACGGTACAAGATTTTGAATAGATTCTTGTTAGAAGCTTCTGCTTGTCCATTCCCTTAAGGATAGTAGATAGATGACCAATGTTGTGTAATCTTGAATTTAGCATATAAATCATCTAGATCTTTGTTCTTGAATTTTCCACCGTTATCTATGATTATGGAATGAGGTATCCCATATCTGCATACGATATAGTTCAATATGAACATAGATATTTGTTTTCCAGTTGCTTGTGTCAAAGGGACTGCTTCTACCCATTTTGTAAAATAATCTATAGGTATGATTATATGGGTATGTCCATTAGAAGAATGAGGATGTATAGCTCCTATAAGATCAAATGCCCATTGGTGAAAATGCCATTATGTAGTAAAGGGAATTAGATCTCTCCCTGGAGCATGAATTAAGTTGCCATGCACTTGGCACTTTTGACAGTTCTTAGCAAACTTGATAGACTCTTTCTCCATTTCAGGCCAATAGTACCCAACCCTAATAATTTTTTGAGCTAGTGTTAAACCGTTCGAGTGTGACCCACAAATACCATCATGGACTTCCTCTAACACACGTTGAGAATCTTCCCGTTCTAAACATCTAAGTAGCATACCATCTAGACCTCGTTTGTACAGATCATGACCAATGATGACATATCAGGAGGCATTACGGATAAGGTATCTCTTTTCATGGTGGTTGAAAGTATCAGGAATGATTTGGACTTGGAGATAGGAGAATAGGTTTTTGTATCTAGATGAATCGTGACCAACAACAGTGTAGATCATGCAGGTTTCGGGGGAATCATATGCAGGATAAGATAGTGCTTCCAGGAACTCATAGCGTAGCTCATGTTCAGGCTACTGTAATAGAGTAGATAGCATGGCCATTGCATTGGCAACCTTATTCTCTATTCTAGAAATTTTCTCAAATGTGATAGATATGAAATATTTCTTTAAATCATCTACCATTCTCTTGTATGGGATGAGCTTTTCATCTTTATTTTGGTACACATCATTGACTTGATGGATTACAAGTTGTGAGTCTCCATGAATGTGTAATTCTGTTACTCTCCACTCAATTGCTATTTTCATGCCATTAAGAAGGGCTTCATATTCTACAATATTATTTGTGCAAGGGAACTTTAATCTGAATGCTTTAGGTATAGAGTATCCTTGAGGAGTTATAAATAATATGCCTGCTCCCGATCCATTCTGTGTATAGGAGCCATCAAAGAATAACTGACATTCTCTAGAAGAAAGAGTCATGATAGAGGAATCTAGAAATTCCATTTGCATTGGTGTATCATCAATCATAGGTGCATCTGCTAATTTATCAACAATAACCTATCTTTTGATAGCTTTTCTTTCCACATATTCAATGTCAAATTCTCTTAAGAGCATGACCCATTTAGCTAATCTACTAGTGAGGGCAGCTTTGCTTAGTAGGTACTTGAGTGGATCAATTTTAGCTACCAAATGTGTGGTATGAGCTAACATGTAATGTCTCAATTTCTATGATGCAAAGATCACAGCTAGACAAGCTTTCTTAATCATTGAATAGTTCTTGTCATATGCAACCAATGTTCTACTGATATAGTATATAGCTCTTTCCTTTTTGTTCTCATCATGTTGTGCAAGCAATGCCCCCAGTGATGTATCTGTAGCGGAGACATATAAGATCAAAGACTTCCCTAGAATGGGAGGCATCAAGATAGGAGGATTTGATAGATACTTCTTGATATGGTTAAAGTTGTTCTCACATTCTTCATTCCACGCAAATGTCACACCTTTATGTAATGTTTTTGTAAAAGGTTGTGATATGTTTGCTAGCTGTGATATGAATCTTCTGATAGATTGAACTCTTCCTTGCAATGTCCTCATTTGACTAATATTCTTTGGCGGTTGCATTTCCATAATAGCCTTTACTTTAGCTGGATCAACTTCAATGCCCTTCTTTGAGACTATGTATCCTAAGAGTTTTCTAGAAGTGACACCAAAAGCACACTTCTTAGGATTTAGTCTGAGAATAAATTTTTCCATTCTATCTAGTATCTTGCTCAAGTCATTTAGATGTTCAGCTCAATCATAGATTTTGCTAAAGTATCATCAACATAATCCTCCATAGTCCTATGGATCATGTCATGAAAAATAGAAGTCATAGCTCTCTAATATGTAGCACCAACATTCTTAAGCCCAAATGACATGACATTCCAACAGAAGGTTCCCCATGCACATGTAAAAGCAATTTTCTCTTGATCCTCTGGAGCAATTTTTATTTGATTATATCCAGAAAAACCATCCATTAAAGAATACATCTCAAAGCCCACCGTCATGTCCACTATCATATCAATGTTAGGTAATGGAAAATCATCCTTAGGGCATGCTCTATTTACATCTCTAAAGTTTGTGCATACTCTGATTGATTTATTTGGTTTTGAAATAGGTACAATATTATAGATCCACTCTACATAGTCAATAACTCGAATGAATTTGGCTTTCAAGAGCTTCTCTAATTCAGCTTTTACCAAGAGTGCAACATGAGGATGCATCTTTCTCAATTTTTGTTTGACAGGTTTGACATTTGGAGCTATAGATAAATGATGCATTATAAGATTAGGATCCAACCCTGGCATATCTAAATATTTCCATGCAAAGTTGATCTACTTTTCTATTAGGAATGTAGCAAATTTTTGCTTCTCTTCTTCTGATAAAGATTGTGCTACATGAATCAACTGTGGTTCTTCTGTTGTTCCTAAGTTGATGGATTGAGTGGGCTCAATTAGAACTGGAGATTTTTCCTGTAAATGACTCAAAAGGACATCAAATATCTCATCCTTAGGTGCCTCAGAGAGGTTTTCACCTTTAGATATGTCTTTTATTTTTACTTTTGTAGGTTCTGAGACTGCCACAAAGTGGTTTTCACCCTCAGAACTCCTTTTCTTTTTATTCTTATTCTTATTTTTCTAAATAAGATACTTGATGTTTGACTCCATCATGCTAATGCTCGGTTCACTGATGGAAGTCCTCATAGGCTCAATTGCATTGAGGTAGCAAGCAAGGGCATAGTCATTCGGGAAGGTATCCGAAGAAGTTCAGGATGTTGGATAGTCAAAATGGGGAAAGATTGGGAGATAGTGTTTATGGATATGGATCTATCATCATTGGTCCTAACCTGATGCTCGAGTTCAAAGATGATATTAAAATTTAAGACATTCAATTCATGAATAGGCTCAATGTCATTGTGGGAGTCCAATTCAGCCATAGGTGGATCAGACTCGATAGGTTCATCATTTTGTTCTAGACTTACATTGGGTTCAGGTGCATATTGGTGAATAACATCAACATGTTTCTCTGTAATAAGCTCATCTTCTTCTAGAATGGCTCTCCATTCATATTCATTAGATTCTTCATCTATTCCTCTAGGAAATCTAAGAACATGAGTAAAGTTAGGATGAATACCCCAAGAAGGGTTACCCTCAGATTCTGATTTGAATTCATACTCATGAGAATCTATCTCAGAATAACTACCACCTTCCTCTTTTTGATTGTCTTCGAGATTAGCTGGTTCTTGTGTTGCAACGATCTCTTGATTGATAGTAAGTTCTTGTGTTTCTACTACATTAATTTGTTTGATTGGATCATCTTCAGCATCAAGGTCTTTGATTTCTTTAGGCAAATGCTCATAAGGAACAAGTTCTAAGCTGTCTGAATCACTATCTAATGATTTAGTTTCTTCCTTCTTAAGAAGGGGTTCACCTGGTGTGATCTACTCTATGACATGAGAACAATTACCTTTGAGGTGGAAGGGTTTCTTTTTAAAGCCTAAAACAACAGTATCTATGTTTGCCCTACCACTATGTGAAATAGGTGCTATAAGACCTTTTCCTCTAACTCCTAGAGGTCCTTTACCTGAATATCCCATTTTAGCTATGAGTTTATCTCCTAGACCATATGCCTTAGAAAGGATTTTGGATACTATAGAGTCACTAGTTGGAATAGCTTGAGATTCAAGTTCATCTTTGTATAACCATGTAAGTACAGCTTCATCTTCTTCAAATTCTTGCTTGGAGACTTGTTCTGCTACAAAATTCTTTTTATATGCCTCAAGAGGTTCTTTAGAGTCTAGTTTGGAGTATTTTAAAGATTGTCCATAAGACTTAGGTGAGATAGGTAGGGATGTCAAAGATAAGACTAGCTCTATAGTATATTCTCCCGTACCATTTTCTTTGATATTGATGTCTTTTGCAAGATCTTCCATTTTAGATGTGGATGCTTCTTTTGTTGGCTCAATGGAAGATTCTCTGTTATTAGGCACAAGTTTATCTGCACTTTCTTTCAATGTATTGCAAGTGGTGGATATGTCTGCTGGAATAGTGACCTCTACTCCTTCATAAGGAAATTTCAAGCATTGGTGAAATGTAGAAGGAATAGCTTTCATCTCATGTATCCATGGCCTCCCTAGAAGAATGTTGTAAGCCAAAGGTAGATCAAGAACTTGACATATAGTATCTTTGATAACCAGACCTACTCTGATAGGTAAGACAATGGTGCCTTTAGAAGATCTTTCTTGTTCATCATAGGCTTTTATAGTTATTTTCTTTCTAGGCTCAATAGCTAATTCTAAAAATCCCAATTTTGTGACCAAGCTGTAAGAACAAATATTTAGGCCAGCGCCTCCATCTATCAACACATGTTTGACTCTACGGTTCTAGATCAAGACTTCTATGTGCAAGGGCTAGTTATGTGGGTGACTCAAGGAGTTGTCATCTTCCTCTGAAAAGGAGATATATTGCAAAGATGTAAGATGTACAACCATAGTCTGGAACCTATCTAAACCAAGGTCATCAGGAACATTGGATCTGAGCAAAGCTTTGTCTAGAATGGCTCTATGAGCTGGAGATATTCGAAGCAACTCAAACATGGAGATTTTCACATTAGTGTGTTGGAGTTGTTGAACAATGCTATAAGATGTTGGCCTTGTATCTTTAGGATTGGAAGATTTAGAAACAACCTTCTATTTGGAAGCGGAAGAAAGATTGAAGGGCATCTTAGGGACATTTGATGAATCTAAGATTTGTCCGTTCAGATGTGCCTAAGCTTGTGATCGAGTAACCACGTTAGCTAAAGTATGATCTCTATCTCTTCACACAATTGTGATGACATTGCAATGCTTAGAGAGACAAGGTTCAACCATATTGATAACAACATTACTTCCAGGGTAAGCATAATTGACCTTTGCCCCCATATTAGGCTGAGAAGATGAAACTTCTTGACCATGTTTCAGAAATGGTTCTGTGAATGTTGTATGATCATTATTGCTCTTATGATTTTCAATCATGATGTCTCCCTTATCAATTAGATCTTGAATAGTATGTTTCAAGCGTAAGTAGTTATTAGTTTTGTGACCTTTACCCTGATGGAAATCACAGAATTCATTCTCTCTCCACCATTTTGGCTTAGGATCAGGATCAGATTGTCAGATCTCAGGCAAAGAGATGATGTTATTAGCTAGTAGAGTTCTCATAGCTAATTTCAAAGATTCCCCAAGAGGATTGAACTTTCATTTATTATCAGCGGACCAAGATTTGTATTCTGGCTTCTTTTGAGATGGTTCAAACACCTTTTTCTCTGAGGCTTTGATTGCTTGGGTACCAATAGTTAGATTGAAAGCTAGTGCCTTTGATGGGGCAAGGATAGTATCAAAAATGCCATCTATGATGATGCCTTTATTCTTGTTCCAATTTTTGTTCTTATCTTTAGAACTAGACCCTGATTCATACTTGTCCTTTTGAAGTGTGATGTCTCCTTTTTTCACAAGTACTTTTTCAATTTTGATCGCATTGTCTACCATCTTATCAAAAGATATATGATCTTGCATTTGTAAAGGGTAGTTGATCTCTAGAACAAGATTATTGATGAATATTTCCATTTTCTTGGTTTCTGGAATAGGCCTAGCATATAGAGAGAATTTCTTCCTCCATCTCTTGAGAAATGTCAGGAATGGTTCTCCTAGATATTGTTTGACATTGCAGATATCAATCATGGTGACTGGATGTTGAATGTTGTAGGAGTATTGCTGATAGAACAATTTGATCAACTCCTCAAAAGTTTTGATAGTAGAAGGCAATCTAGAGAACCAATGAATGGCTGCTCCTCCCAGAGATTGAGGAAAAAGATGCATCAGATAAGTTGGTTCATGCATGAACTCCATAGATTGTGTACATAATTCTCTGACATGATCTTGAGGATCTAAGTGTCCATCATACTTATCATATTTAGGCATCTCCACTCTTTTCAGAAATGGTGGCATGTACAAGTCTTGGTCAAATGGAAAAGGACATATGGCCTCCATGGAGAACTCCTTGGGCTCCTTTTCTTTCTCAAGTTTATTAAGTTTGACTTGCATGGCATGCATCTGTTTCATCATAGCTGTGAGTGGAGTTTCTTCCTCATGCGTAATAATATCTTCAACATTAAAGTTGCGAGGAAGTTTAGCTCGTTGATGAGCTAATTGTAAAAATTATGCCTCTCTGTCTTCTTTCAAGAAATGCTTCATCATTCATTTGAAGTTATCATCATTTTAATATTGAGCAATTTCTTCAAGTGTGGGTCCCTGATCTACACCATGTTGAGATTGAGCTCTTTGAGAGCCAAAGTTTGTCCCTGCTTGAGACATGGTAGGAGTTCTCCCTGGGATAGATTGAGGAGGATTTTGTTGATTACCTCTGTGAGTTGATGAAGGAGGAATGTAACCAGTTTTTAATCGAAAGTTGCCAAGACCGTCGTCTTCATAAAGACCAGAATTGTAGAGTTGCTCAAGAGTTGGACCCTTGACAACGGTTATAGGTAAGGTATGGGATGCTTCTCCAGATTTCTTGTGAGAGGAAGCTCTAGTTTCCACCATTAACCTTGGGTGAAGCAAAAGAACAAGATGAAGACAACTGAAGAACGAATTGATTCAAGAAGATCAAATGATGCAACCTTGTCAAAGTTTGATTGATTGAAGCTTAGATTGGACTTAGATGAAGGAGACTGTGCCTTGGATGTATGGATAGATTCCCAAAGGATAGCGAACACAAGTTCACAACACTTAGCCATTTTGAAGATGGATTGAAGATTGATAGTTATGACAAGGTTTTGACACAAGATGATAAAGACTCAAATTGATTAAACAGAAAGCTAAATCAAATTCAAAAGGCCACTTTAGGAAAATGATTGGATTCTCAGTATTTTCTGCTCTGTTCTTGACACAGTGATTTGTTTGACAAATTCTAGAAATAGGCTGGAAAAGCTGGGTCTCTAATAGTTTTGACAACTTTCTGGTGATTTTTCAAAATTTCTCAAATGACTTTCTACAGGCTCGTACGACAATGGGTATAGCATGAAATGACAATTGAGAAACTCGTACAACTATTGCAAAACTCACATGATAGTTGATAGCAGGGTGTTTGACTTTTTGGAATTGACTTGTAGCAAAACTCGTACGACAGTATACCTAATACCATACGACAATCTGGGGGTTATGAAATGACAATAGTCAAAATTCGTATGACTTTCTAACTTTACAAAACAACTGTTGACTCCAAAAAGGTGTTTGACATCAGATTTTGTAATTTTTTAGATTTTTAGTTTCAAATTGTTCACAAAATTGTCTGTCCAGATTTGAAGATTGTAGTGAATTTGATTCATTCTTAGTAACCAGATAGATAAACAAGCATGCAAAATAGCAAGTGATTTCAAGCACGTCTGAAAATAATGAACAGGGGACAAAGCAACCTTGCGCATGAACAATCAAGTGACTAAATTTTGCTAATCCCTAGGAGTGCTAATAGTGTATGTTCCAAAAAGTTTTGCAATAACGCACATATTCCTAGAAAAATGAAAATTTGGCCTCACTAGGGTTTTTAGTAATGGTCTGACTCTGCAACTTTTGTGATCTCAAGAGGGTGAACTCCAATCTAGGCACACTGGGGTTTTGACACAGTTCGAGAACTTAATCTTCAGGATCTTCTAGGGAGATCTAACAGCCCAACAAGAGACCACACCTGTGGAGATTTCTTCCACAAGGACATTTATATAGCTCTTGTCACTACCACAATGAAAATGGCTATTACCGCTTGAGGTTCTGTCAATGTGGTTGACCCAATTAAGGGAATGTCCACTATGGTTAACCCTCTCTAAAGGTGACTCACAAAATATACCACATGGAGATTGGTTCTAGATTCAAGGATATGAGTTTCTGGTACTACCCAAAAAGGGAGTAGAGCATAGTCCTCTAGCCTTTTCACTTTTAACCCAAACAAAGAAAATAAATTAATCTGACATGCTAAGACCAAGATTATCTCACAAAGATCTATGATGTCAACCACTCATGATCTATCAACCTCTCTGGAGAGAGAATGTATCAATCAAAAGTTGAAGACACACAAATCTAGTAGAATGTGAGACTCTTTCAATAACCTCCCTACCTACAAGGGTTCCTTCGTTGAGAAGAGTTTCGCTGGAAACCCACTCTCTCAAGAACCATGAATAGTGTTCATAGGGCCTATTTACTATGTGTAACAAAGATGCTTAAAAGAAAATCTATGTTCATTTTTAATAGCCCAAAATGAAATCTATGATATGAAAGCAATAAAGGTCACACAAGCTTGACACACAAGAGTTCTTTTTAATTCAAATCGAAATGTTATCAACTAAGAAGATTACCTGAATTCCTTGCAACGTGCTTAGTAGATTCTTACCTATTTTTAGCAATTCTTACGCTTTTCCCAATCAAAACTAGTAGAAATCCATCAGAAATAGAAAATTTCAATCGTTAATGTTAGCTATTAGTCCAAATCAGGAAAATAAATCTAGAAAACTGCTTGAAAAAGTGAAACGATAATTGAAACTTGGCACTAAAACTCGTACGACAGTGGGTCACCTCCTAGATGACAGTCCAGAATCTCGTACGACACTGGGTATAAGATCATATGACAATCAAGATTCAAAATGACAATGTGATTCTCGTAGTATGATCCTCAATCAAATAAATTGTCATACGATAGTGGGTATCCTCTGATACGAGTTTCTGACAAAACTTGTACGAAAATTGTACAGATAGAAATTAAAAATCGTAGCTTGGAACATAAAATGACAAGAAGATGATAGAAATTGATAGAAATTGAATGGAAACCCATTTCAGGGCCCCACGGTGGGCGCTATAAATGTGTGTGTGAATTTTGTACCTAGTTGTAGACACAACACTTCAGTAAAACATTAGAGGTTAGCTAAAATTGAAATTGTGCAATGAAATGAAAACTAAACTAACTAGGCAATTTACTGCCTTCTAATAGATGCGAGTATGTATTCTCAGATTGGACCGAGATCAGTGACCTTGATGACACCTAAATGAAGGATTTGAATGCAAAATTTAGATATGAGATGCATGCAAATTAATCTATATTTTTGTATTTTAGATGCAATAAGATGAGATAAATTGATATGAATCTACTCTATATGAAAAATTGATATGCAATGATTCTAAGAATTGATATGAAAAACAAAATTGATCTCACAAATGTGGTTGATTTGCAAGATTCTTCGGATACCAATTCGCCAGCATAAGTTTGCAATTTGTGAGATAATTTGTGCAATAATTTGATAGCCTGAAAAGAGATGAATTGTGAAGAGCTGAACCTTGATTTTATAGAAATCCAGGGCTTTAGGGATGCATGAAAAAAGCCATAAATCACTTTAGTTGATTTTTGAGTCAACAAGGAATTAAAGATAGTTAACTCACAAAAAATCATGCAAAAATAACTTTTTGATTTAAATCAGAAGTTGAGATCAGCTTTCAACTCAAAATAGAGTTGAGTTTATTTTTAAAACAACTTGAATTGATTTTCTAATTTATAGTTTAACTATTTTTTGGATGTGCATAATTAATTATGAATTAAATAAATAAATAAAGTGATTTATCCTCAACTTAACTGATTTTAAAAAATAAAATAATTGATTTATGGGTTAATCAACTATTAAATCAAACTTTTATTTCAAAATAATATCATTAAATATGACAACTTGCTTTAATTAATTAAATAAGAATTTAATCAATTAATGATAGGAATTTTGATTTATTGTCAAATTTAAATAATAATAATTAGGAATAAATATAATTAAATTCAATTAAATAATTAAGTGGCAATATTAAATCTAATTAATTAAATATTCATCATATTCAATTAATCAACTTTAGGATAAATAAGATTTATCACCAAATAATCATTAAATTAAGAATAATTATGATAAATTAGGAATATTTCCAAGAATATTCCCCGATGCAGAATTTAGGATAATCAATTAAGATTCAATGATGTTCAGATGTGCCTTAGGTTAGGACTTTGATGTCGATTTCGGTCGATATAGGTGGTTAATGAACCTATAGCCTATTTTTGGGGTATTACACATCCAAATATGGTTATCCCTAGAAGTACAAAACAATTTGTGAAGTTTATTTTATGTGATAAATCAGAAGATTCAGATGAGTTCAAAGTATAATGTATAAAAAATACATGTAATGATTGTGGAGATTTGCATGAATTTCTACTACAAATTGAGAATATTGATGTTTCAATGTCAATTTTGTGGAATAGATTTGAATATGAGACATATCGAACTAAGACATGAGATGAATCCAAAAATTTACATTGAAGGAGAGTGAATTGCCCTACCTTGAGTTTATGACCAGATTTTGTACTATGATATATCCACATATCCAACATTGTCATGGTGCACGATGGCAAGCCAAATAGTTTTGTGATTCCAAAAATTATTTTCCACCTGGTTGTATTCTTTGAATTGTAGATTTATTTGAGAACTATACATTTTCCCCTCAATTGGATCTTCAAGGTCAATATTATCATTCTGAACAAGTTGCAATATTTGTGCAAGTGATGTACAAACATGCACAATTTGATTTGGATGGGATAGAAAGTATTGATCAAAATGAACGCATTATCATCAAGGGGGTTCATTTTTATATCCGTGATGATAGAGTTCATGATAGGAGCTATGTGGCTCATTATTTTGCAATATTTTTTGAAGATCTTGTGGATCGTGGGATAAAGGCTTCACAACACTAGATATGGTATGATGGTTGTGCAGGTAAGTACACATGTATTTCAATTCATTTTAATTCTCATCTTTTTTTAAGTTTTAAAATTTGTGCACATGTACCCATGATGAACTATTTTTTTAAATGATATCTTATGTATGTATATGTATGTACATGTGTGTATACAATGTTATCTCAAGCAGTAAAATTTAAATATGCAAAAGCTTTTAATTGGCTAGCCATGCAACGTGATAGACACAATGTTAAGTTTATATGGAACTTCTTTGAAAGTGGTCATGGAAAAGGAGAGCACGATGCAGCAGGAGCATGTGTAAAATGTGCACTTTGCCAACATGAACTTGTAGGTACATGTATGTATGATATTTGAAATTATTTATAATGTCTTAAAAGAAGCTTCTAGATCCATTTGCTTTAAAATAATTTAGTTCATATAGATTTACATGTTGTACATAGGTAGCATGATAGAGAATGCGAATAAAATTGTTGAATGGTGTCAAGGTCATTTTTCTGGTCGAGACACCCAATACAACAAATGTTATTTTTGGGAAGTGAAAGGTAAAATTTATTTCAGATCAATTCTTTTAAATAAATATTAAATTTTCTTAATCATTTCTATTTTTTACTTTTGTCATGTAATTGTTGATCTAATTTAATGTGTGCAAATTTCAAATTTTGTTTATACTTATATATCAGATATAGATCGATCCAATCCTTACAATTTTCAAAGAACTGTTGGTATCAGAAGTTTACATCAATTGATGACTACAGGAAAACACAAACCGTCATTGATTCAAGTAAGAGAAAAATCATGTTTTTGTGTTGATTGTGTTGGGGACAATCCAATGAGTCAATGTGAGAATATTGCAAATGGATATGTTTCATGATGATATATGAAGGAGTTGATTATAATGCCTCCTTATGAAGATGATGACATTGACATAAACATTCATGATCCTATATATTCAGCTAATTTTGAATGTGTTTCTGATTTAATTATTACAGGTGTATGCACATGTACACATGTATATTATTTATATTAAAATTTCAATTTATCACAACTTGCACGATCAAATTATTTATATCTTTTCATTTAATTTTTAAATTGCAATGGACATTTGTACACATGTATAGGTGATATTTTTGTTGTGGTTGCGGATCCTAACAATGCAGAAAGTGTAGATTTATTGTCTTCTAAGATGCACCAAAGAAAAATATAATTTGTCAAAAGTAACCTTAGATGGTTATGGACAATCATATCCAACTGGTTCAGTTGTCATTGAAGGCACATATTATTAGCAAACGAAGATAGACCAAAATGGTGTTCAATTTGTTGAATACATGGACAAAAAATTCTACATTATAGTCATTTGGTTATAATGACAAAGTTGCAATTCGAGACATTTCCAAAAAGAGGACATGGAAACCAAAAGTGTAGGTTACCTATTAAAGAACATGAATAACTAATGGAGATAATAAAAGATAGAGATAATTCATACTACATGTATTAGGAGCTCTAGGTAGAAACTCAAGTTTTTGTAGCTTTAGTACTTTCAAAATTGAACTCAAGTTTTATTTTTAGCTTAGAACTCATAAATGATGTTACAATTTGGATATATTGGATATGATTTAATATATAATTATGCATGTTTGATTTAATTATGCATGTTTGGACAATAATACTTTGATCTAGATATATATACAATTATGACATGTATGTCTCCTTAAGATATCCCCTTAATATAAATTAGATAGATTAATTATACATGTCATTAACTCTAGATTGATTACTAGTTAAATTAAGTATATGATAAATTGGTATTCTAATAAAATGCTTTTACACATGCTGTTATGTATTCTAAATGATAGATACATATTTTTATTTAAGCTAAATCATGTGGTTAAATATTATGTTCAAGTGTGTATGTAATTTATGTGTGTGTGCACGTGTGTACATGTTCTTAAATATATATACTTTGATGGTTCAATTATGTATGCTTTGATTTATGCTTTTATTGATGTGTTGTTATATATGCTTTGATGTTTCAATAGAATAAATTCAAGTATCTATAATATATATATATATATATATATATGTGTGTGTGTGTGTGTGTGTGTGTGTGTGTGTGTGTGTGTGTGTGTGTGTGTGAGATTACATTTATTCTTTTATGTCCATAAACCCCTTAAATCCCATTAGGACCCATTAATTTACAAATTAGAAGGTCATAAAGTGTGTCTTATGACACATTAATGTTGAACTACAACTGATTTGGAATCTGATTGAAGAATCTGTGATTACAAGATCACTGAGGAGTTGTTGATTAGATATGTAATATGATTAGATCAGTATTATGTTTTCATTGATGTCAACTAGTTTGACAGTACTTATCTTGTATGTTACTATACTGAGACATCTGAAGAAAGCTGAAAGAGATGAAGAATAGAGAAATCTACATGGAGAAAGATGTACATGACAGATGAGGATAAGGAACACATTGAGTAACTTGTTGATGAGTCTATGACTTGATGATATTGACTTTATTATGTTGCATTCATCTATAATGAAGTATAGAGCTGAAAGACACAAAGCAGTGTTGTCTGTAAATGAAGCATTTCTAGTATACACAAATGGAGTGTAGTGTATACTGATCACAGTATTAACTGAGCAGTGTTCACCGACGCATTTATTTGTTAATCAAGCAAAATAGAATGAATTAAATGATTAGTTTAGCTGATAAGATTGATGAGCTAGCAAGAGTATAACATCGAGGTAACAAATAATGTTTGTTACACAGATCGACGACTGACAAAATTCAAGGAAGATCTAATGGAGAAGATTGAAACGTGTTATTGACACAAGTACCGAGAAATTTTGAAGTGGCAAAATCTATGAATGTGGTTAAGTAGCAAAATCTAATGGTGGAGAAGAAAATGATTTAATTGTCTATATAAGAGAATAGAATTTCTTTATGAAAGGATGCCGAAAGAAGTAGAAGTTGCAGGGATATCACGTGAACAAGGTTTTCATGCATTTTGATCATATTGGTTAAGCAAGAACCGAGCTGCAGAATAATTACCGATCTACAGAGAGCAATTACCGACAAATAGTAAGTTGATACAATATTGAATCTGAAGTGAAATTTTGATCAGAAAGATTTGTATGGACTAAATATTGATCGGTAATCTGCAATTGAAGTTGTATTAAGGTAGGTCATTTATTATTACATATTTAACCATTGTATACAGTCAAAATCTCTTAACTAAGTGGACTCTGAAAGTCTTATGATGTATCATTCATAGAATGAATATTGTTATCATGTCAACCCCATAGTGAATGTTGGTTGGACAATAAATTCTAGTCTAAAATCCTCTAACAAGGTCACACCTGATAGTGTGTTTGTAAACCTTTAATAGGGTTGGGTCTTAACCGACCTCACTTCAGAAGAGTGAACAATTTTGGGTTGTCGGTCCCAGATGGTTTTTCCCTTTACAGGGTTTCCATGTTAAATCTCATGTGTTATGTGTTGATTGTGATATTTTTTTTGTTATCATTATTTACATGTTACATGTTAGATTTGATCGGTAAACTATTATAGTATTAGACTGGTAATCGGTAAAAGCACAGACAGTGAAAGTTTTATTGTTTACTAATGAGCAAAAATTGAAGAAATAGTTTTGAATTATACATTTTGTTTTGGGACACTGGATAACTGATTCACCCCCCCTCTCAGTTATTCTAACAATTGGTATCAGAGCACTGGTTGCTTGGAATAGAGTTTTAAGGACTTAAGCATAAAGGTCTCAAGATGTATAAGAGGGAAGTACCGAAACTGAACAAAGAGAACTTCATAGTATGGCAAAGCAGAATGAAGCTACACATATCTAAAATTGGGAACTCTACACTAGATCTGATGGAGAATGGCTACATGCAACCGCCCACTAGTCCCTTAACTCTTGATCAATTGAAGAAAAAACATGAACACAATGTTACTATGATGGAACTTCCTACTGCTTTTACCGACACTGAATTTGAAGATATTAAGACATGCACGACTACCAAAGGAATGTGGGATAAATTAACACAAATATAGAGTGGAGATTTGAATGTCAAAAGAGTCCGAGCTGAAAGTCTGAGAGGCAGATTTGATGATATGAGAATGAAAGAAGGTGAGAACATTGTCCAATATTCAAATAGACTCAAAGAGGTGGTACATGCTATTAGAGCATCTGATGGAGTAATTGATGGTGAAACAGTGATAAGCAAGATTCTCAGAACTTTGCTACCGGTTTATGCAATCAAGATTTCTGCAATTCATGAAACAAGAGCTACATCCAACCTTACTCTTGACACTCTGATTGGTAAACTTACAACCTTTGAATTAAAAAAATTTGATAATAGTGTTGTTCCTTCTGTTGAATCTGCTTTCATGTCTTCTTTGAAGATTGGAAAGTCTAGCAGGAATAGTAAGAATTGTGATAGTGATGACAACACCGATGATGAACTTGATGAGCTTGAAGCACTTATGGCCAAAAGATTGCCCAAAGGAAAAGGAAGGTATAGAGGTAAGCTACCTTTAGCATGCTTTAACTATAAAGAAGTTGGTCACATCACTGCTAGATTTCCACAGAAGAAAGATGATGATAGATCCAAAGACCCATCTGAAGGAAGCTATGGGAGAAGAGTCAATAGAGGCTACCCACACAACAATAGAGACAACCGAGATGAAAAAGGCAAAAAGGTATGTTACATAGCCAAAGATATTGAAACTGAATCTGATTTTGATGATGATATAGAAGTTGTATTTGTTGCTATGAAAGATGACTCAGAAGAAGAAGAGAAACATGAAGAGATAGAAATGATCTCTAAAGTAAGCATAAATGATACATGGATCATAGACAGTGGTTGTACACATCATATGACCGATGATGTAGAGAAGTTTGATCATCTTGTTGAATATAATGGAGGATCTGTGAGAATGAGAAATGATGCACCTTGTATGGTAAGAGGTAAAGACTCACTAATGATCAATGATAGATTACAATGTAAAAATGCATACTGGGTAGATGGATTGAACTATAATTTGTTAAGTGTGGCTCAACTGAACAATTTAGGCCACCGACTAGATTTTGAGAGCAAAAAGGTGAAGATCTATGATGATGGAGGAAGACTTGTCAGAACTGGTACACAATCTAGAGGTAATCTATTCTATCTTGATATGGATCAGTCTTCTTGTTTGTTAATAAAGGATGAAGATGCTTGGTTGTGGCACAGAAGGTTATGCCATGTGAACTTTGACAACATGATCAAGATTAGTAGAAAGAAAAGAGTTAGAGGATTGCCTAACTTGACAAAACCTGATCATGTCATGTGCCATGAATGTCAGAAAGGTAAGATGACTAAGTCCAGTTTTAAAAGGAAAGACTACTCAACAAAGAAGATACTTGAGTTGGTTCATACCGACCTATGTGGTCCTATGAGAACTCAAAGTTTTTCTGGTGATAGATATTTTATTCTTTTTGTTGATGATTATACTAAACTGATGACTGTTATGTTCCTGAAAGAGAAATTTGAAGCTTTCAAAATGTTTAAGTGGTATAAAACTAAGGTAGAGAAAGAAACTGGAAATGAAATAAAATGCTTAAGATCTGATAGAGGAGGTGAATTTATCTCTGATGAATATACTAATTTTTGTAATGAGCATGGAATCAAAAGATAGGTATTTGCACCGAGGACACCTCAGGAAAATGGCATTGCTGAAAGGAGGAATAGGTCTATAATTGACTGTGCTAGAACATTAATGATATAGAAGAATGTTGCTCAGACATATTGGAGGGAAGCTGTTAGTACAGTTGTGTATGTTCTTAACTGAGTACAACTAAAGAAGGACTCCAACCAAATGCCTTATGAACTATGGTTTGGACACAAACCTACTGTAAGTTATTTCAAAATTTTTGGAAGTAAATGCTTTATTTTGAAAGATGAGAGAAATGGAAAATTTGATTATAAAGGAGATGAAGGAATATTTCTGGGATATTCCACTACAAGCATATAAATGTTTGAATAAGGCTACAAATAAGATAGTTGAAAGTACTAATGTTTGTGTTGATGAGTTTGATAACAAGTACATAGAGGAAAGTACAAAGGAATGGGAAAACTATGATAGATTCACTTACATTGAACATCTAGAGTATCTACCAACACCACAAACTATGACAACTGGTTAGCAAGGAAACAATGCAGGAAAACATATAACATAAACCGAGGAATAAGATGGAGCTACCGAGAAAGGAAATGACCCTGAACAGGATGAGCAAGAAAGGAGAAATCAAGTTTTGGCTAGTTTTGTTAGAAGACATCATCCTGAAACACAAATCATTGGAGACAGACATGCTGGAATGCAAACTAGAAGTAAAACAAGACAAGGTACATGTTTAATTTGTGAATTTGAACCTAAAACTATGAAAGTTGCATTAGAGAATGAAGAATGGGTTAATGCAATGAAGGAATAAATAGAGCAAATAGAGAAGAACAAAACTTGGTCCTTAGTACCTCGACCAAAAGATAAAAATGTTGTCAATACTAAGTGGATATACAGGAATTAATTGAATGAAAATGGTGAAGTCACAAGAAATAAAGCTAGATTGGTATGCAAGGGATATGCACAGGAAGAAGGCATTGAATATGGTGAAACATTTGCACCTGTTTCTAGATTAGAAGGAGTTAGAATGCTACTTGCATATGCTGCACACAAAAAATTCAAAGTCTATCAAATGGATGTGAAGGACCAGCATTTTTAAATGGTATACTTGAAGAAGAGGTCTACATTGAACAACCTGAAAGATTTGTTGATCCCAACAATAAAGACATGGCATGTAGACTACATAAAGCTTTATATGGTTTGAAGCAAGCACCAAGAGCATGGTATGAAAGACTGCATACTTACTTGTTAAGTATTGGATTTGTTAGAACGAGTCAAAACAACAATATGTATGTGAAAGGTGATACTGATGATACTATTATCATTGCTAAAATATTTGTTGATGATATTATCTTTGGAGGCTTAGATCTTGTCTACAAGGCATTTGCTGATGAAATGCAAAAGGAATTTGAAATGTCTATGTTTGGAGAGATTAAGTTATTTCTTGGACTACAAGTGATTCAGCAGAGTGATGGGATATTCATCACACAATCTAAATACATAAAGGAAGTACTAAAGACATTTGGCATGGAAGATGCTAAACGTGTGGGAACACTGATGGCTACTAGATACAAATTGACAAAGGAGGGTGAAACTACAGAGGTAAACCAGACACTCTACCGATCCATGATTGGTAAGTTAATGTATGTAGCTCATAGTAGACCAGATATAGCACATGTTGTGGGAATTGTTGCAAGATTTTTTGCTAATCCTAGAGAATCACACATGATAGCTACAAAAAGAATCTTAAGATACTTGAAGAAAATAGAGAATTTTGGATTATGGTATCCTAAGGAAGGGAAGTTTGAACTGAAAGTTTACACTGATGCTGATTTGGCTGGAAATGTGGATGATAGAAAAAGCACCACCGGAGGAGCATTTTTCTTTGGTGAAAGACTTGTAACATGGACAAGTAAAAAGCAGGCTTGTATTTCTCAGTCTACAACTAAAGCATAATATATTGTTGTTGCTACTAACTATTCAAATATTGCATATATCAAACAAGTGTTGGAAGGAATGAATGAGGTAATCATTGACCCGGTGATTATATATTGTGACAACACTAGTGCTATTAATATTTCAAAGAATCTTGTGATGAACTCTAAGACAAAGCATATATCTATTAAGTATCATTACTTAAGAGAACAAGTGCAAGAGAAGCAAGTGAAGTTAGAATTTGTTACATCTATAGAACAACTTGCAGATATTTTTACAAAACCCCTACCGAAGGACACATTTGAATACTTAAGGACTAGACTTGGGGTCCATCCCCTGTCTATCGGTCACTAAGGTGATCTGGTTGTTGCATCAACCTACTTGTATCAATAGATCATTCATGTTGATGCAGCATATTTCACACTTTGAATCATGTTTAAGGTTGTGATTAAGTTTGAGAACTTGAACTGATTGGAATATCAGTATTCAGATATATAGAGGAAGACATAATTGTTTGTTTATTTGTTTCTTTGGCATTGCTGTTAAAGGGAGAGATAAACAATATGAAATGAAAAGGACCAAAAGGAACAAGCCTTGACAAGAATTATCTAAGGGGGGGACAATCTAAATGAGACAGAGTATTGAAGATCAGTTACAGAGAACAGAAGCAGGAATAGGAGAACTAAAAAGATCACAACTACAGAATGGTAAAGATGTACTATTTAATGTTGTTTAGCAACGTAGTGATTAAACATATTAAGTCTATTTGACTTAAAGTATTTTTTTCACTAAGTTGTAGAATATATGTTTGGTATGTGTATGGTACATTTCATATTACTTGAGTTGCCATCAATGCCAAAGGGAGAGATTGTTGAACTACAACTGATTTGGAATCTGATTGAAGAATTTGTGATTACAAGATCACTAAAGAGTTGCTGATTAGATATGTAATATGATTAAATCAGTATTATGTTGTTATTGATGTCAACTAGTTTGACAACACTTGTCTTGTAAGTTACTATACCGAGACATCTGAAGAAAGCTGAAAGAGATGAAGAACAAAGAAATCTACATGGAGAAAGATGTACATGACAGATGAGGATAAGGAACACATTGAGTAACTTGTTGATGAGTCTATGACTTGATGATATTAACTTTATTATGTTGCATTCATCTATATTGAAGTATAGAGCTGAAAGACACAAAGCAGTGTTGTCAGTAAATTTAGCATTTCTAGTATACACCGACAGAGTGTAGTGTATATCAATCATAGTATTAACTGAGCAGTGTTCACCAACGCATTTCTTTGTTAACCGAGTGGAATAGAATGAATTAAATGATTAGTTTAGCCGATAAGATTGATGAGCTGACAAGAGTATAACATCGAGGTAACAGATAATGTTTGTTACACAGATCGACGATTGATGAAATTTAGGGAAGATCTAACGGATAAGATTGAAACGTGTTATTAACACAAGTACCGAGAAATTTTGAAGCGAAAAAATCTATGAATGTGGTTAAGTGGAAAAATCTAATGGTGGAGAAGAAAATGATTTACTCATCTATATAAGAGAACAAAATTTCTTTATGAAAGGATGCCGAAAGAAGTAGAAGCTGCAGGGATATCGCGTGAACAAGGTTTTCATGCATTCTGATCATACTGGTTAAGCAAGAACTGAGCTGCAGAACAATTACCGAGCTACAAAGAGCAATTATCGATGGACAGTAAGTTGATACAGTATTGAATCTAAAGTGAAATATTGATCAGAAGAATTTGTATGGACTAAATATTGATCTGTAATCTATAATTGAAGTTGTATTAAGGTAGGTCATTTACTGTTACATATTTAACCATTGTATACAGTCAAAATCTCTTAACCAAGTGGACTCTGAAAGTCTTATGATGTATCATTCATAGAATGAACATTGTTATCCTGTCAACCCCATAGTGAATGCTAGTTGGATGATAACTTCTAGTCTAAAATCCTCTAACAAGGTCATGTATGCACCCAAAAATGGTCACCTAGACTTTGGGCCCGATTTATTTGCTTTTTTTATCCTGAATCAATTTTATCAATAATCAATATTTTCAACATTATCAATTTCTTGATCAAATCTTAATTTCGATCATATATTGGATTTTTATCCTTGGGCTAACCATTTATCCTAAGTCTTTATTTATTTAAAAGGAATATTTCCTCCCCTTTTAATTAAATAAAGAGCCCCACTTTTCCTCTTATCCTAAGTTGCACAAACAAAACATTATTCCTATTTTTAAAAAAAAGGAAAAAAAGCACTTTTGTCTCACATGGATACAAAGTCAATTCCTATTGGAGGATACTTGTGCACACGGATTGCTCCTCTTTCAAGCTCCACCGTCGATTAAGACTTTTGCCTCTTAATCTCAATGATCCATGCCTTTGCATTTCTTATAAAAGGAAAGCTCTCTCCTTCATTTTCATATCATGTTTTTATGCTAACTTTATGCTGTAGGAATCCTTGAAGACTTTGAAGCTTTTTAGAGATTATTGTTGCATCCTACTTTAGATTTCTTCATTTGCTTCATAGTTTAGTTTACATTCTTGCATAGTAGTTTCATTTCCATAACTTTCATAGCCTAGATTTCCTTTCATACAATAGCATAACTTCACATAGCTTAACTAGGAGGCTTTGTAATGCTTGTTCTCTCATTTTCATAGCATAGCTTGCATATTTCCTTTCATAGATTAGCTTGCATAGCTTTCACATTCATCTTAATCTAGCTTGCATTTGCATTTCATAGTGATTCTTGGGGATATTGGCATTCTTTCCCTTTTCTTCATTTGAATCTCTCATTGTGTGGTTGACTAGCAAGGTCACAAGCTTGTAGCTCTAGCTGAGAGCAAATACATCATAGCCCCTTGCAACTCCATGCATAGAGAGCTATGAGATGCTTTGTGAGGCCTCATTCTTGAGCAACCTTGCATATAATGGTTCATAGAAGTGCACCATTTTAGTGTGTATAGGTCACACTTGACAGTGTGTTTGTAAACCTTTAACAAGGTTGGGTCTTAACCAACCTCACTTCAGAAGAGTGAACAATTTTGGGTTGCCAGTCCCAGGTGGTTTTTCCATTTATAGGGTTTCCACGTTAAATTGCATGTGTTATGTGTTGATTGTGATATTTTTTTGTTATCATTCTTTACATGTTACATGTTAGATTTGATCGGTAAACTGTTATAGTATTAGATTGGTAATCGGTAAAAGCACAGATAGTGAAAGTTTTATTATTTACCGATGAGTATAAATTGAAGAAATAGTTTTGAATTATACATTTTGTTTTGGGACACTAGATAACTGATTCACACCCCCGCCCTCTCAATTATTCTAACAATTACGACACATTTCAATACTTTAGAACCATAAAGTGTGTCTTAAGGGGTCATAGGACCCGTTAAGACAATGTATTGTTCTAATGTGTCAAAATGGGTACTAATTAATGACCTATGATTGATTGAATATATTGATGAGTTGAAGAGACAATGATTAGAGATCACCAAGATATCAAAGTGATGTGTAAGATGATTAAATCAGTCAATATATTGTCATTGATGTCAACTAGTTTTTTACTATACTTATCATGATAGTTACAAACATCTGAACATTTGTAGAAGGGAGAAATGGTGAAGAAATGAGACATCTACATAAGGAAAATATGGATATGAAAGATAATGATAAGGTATACATTGGGTAACTTATTGATGAGTCTATGGCATTATATTGTTGACTTGAGCATGTTGCATTATTCTATTATGAAGAAGAGATCAGAATTAAACAAGTTAATGTGGTCGGTAATTGAAGATTTATGTATACACTGAGTCAGTCTTGTGTCTACCGAGTGACAATAATAACCGAGATAGTTATAACTGACACATTCAGTATTAATTGAGTATGGATGAAAAGATTAAATGTTATAACATCTGGCTAAAATTGAGGAGCTAGAAATTGCTTATGATCCTGAGGTAAGAGATGAAGTTTGTTATAAGTTCCACAACTAAAAAAATTTAGAGATGATCGAAGGGAAGAGAATGAAACATGTTATTGACACATCTACCAAGGAAGCTTGAAGCAGCAAAATGGATGAAGGAGATTAAGAGGAAAAATCTAATGGCTGATATGAAAATGGTTTACATGTCTACTTAAGAGACATGAGATTCATTTTTGAACCGAGCTGAATTGCAGGCATAACCGAGCATCATAAATATATACACTGAGTGAAGTAAGTTGGAGGATATGATGAAGTGAATTTATTATTGATCAGATGAGTTATTTTAAGCTGAGCATAGATCTGAATACTTGTAAATTGAGTTGTATTTGAATCATATCACTACTGTATCAGTTTAACCATTGTTACAGCAAAATCTCTTAACCGAATGGACTTAATAGTCTTTTGTATTTCCATATGACATTTAAGGAATGTTAATTGTTTTCTTGTTGACCCCTTAGTGAATTCTGATCACAATTTAATTGTTAGTTATAAATCCTTTAACCAGGTCACACCTAACAGTGTGCATTGTAACCTTTAATAGGGTTGGCTCCTAACAAAGCTCACTTTAGAAGAGTGAAATATTTTGGGTTACCAATCCAAGGTGGTTTTTCCCTTAACAGGATTTCCACCTTAAATCTTTGTGTTATGTATTATTTTTTATGATTGTTTTGCTATCATACTTTACATATTACATATTTGATTAATCAGTAAAGATAGTTTTGGAAATTACTGGTAGTCGGTAAATGAACAGAAAGATAGTTATTTTATCTTATTGAGTTGTTTGATTTGTTGAATAAGTTTGAAAAAGTACATCTTTGGGACTATAGGATAACTGATTTAACTGATTCACCCCCCCTTCTTAGTTATCTAACAATTGGTTTCTTGGAGAAAAGTTTCAAGGACTTGAGCAAAAGATCACAAGATGTATAAAAGGGAAGTGCCTAAGCTGAACAAAGTTAACTTCTCGACATGGCAAAGCAGGATGAGTCTGCACATATCTGGAATTGGAGAATTTTCTCTTCATCTCCTACACAATGGCTACATAAAACCAACTATTGGACCTTTGACAGTTGATCAGCTAAGAGATAGACATGAACACAATATAACTATGATAGAGATTGTTGCTGCTCTATCTGATGCAGAATTCAAAGATATCAAAGCATGCACTACAGTGAAAGAAATGTGGGACAAGCTTGCACTAGTTCATGGAGGAGATGTAAATGTAATGAAGGATAGAGCTGAAAGTCTAATAGGTATATTTGATGATATGAGGATGAAAGAAGGTGAAAACATCACATAATACTATAACTGAATCAAAGAGGTGGTCAATGCAATCCAAGGAGTAGGAGGTATTATTTCTAAAGACATTGTTGTAAGTAAAATACTAAGAACCTTGCTGCCTATCTATGCTATTAGAATCTCTTATATTCATGAAATGAGATCTACATCTGATAGTACTCTTACACTTGATAGTCTAATTAGTAAGATGACTACTTTTGAGTTGAATAACTATGACAATAGTATTGTACCAAGTGTTGAGTCTACATTTATGTCATCCTTGAAGATTGGTAACTCTAGTAGTATGCATAACATAAAAAATGAAATTGGCAGTGACAGTGAAGATGAGCTTGATGAGCTTGAAGCACTTATGGCTAGAAGACTTCAGAAAGGTAAAGGAAGGTATAAAGGAAAGTTACCTTTGTCTTGTTTTAATTGTAAAGAGATTGGCCATATTGCTACTAGATGTCCTAATAGGAAAGATGAAGATAAAGACAATGACCGATCTGGTGATGGAAAGTTTGGCAGAAGATATAACCAAGAACACAGAGGTAACCAAAACTATGACATAAGAAACAAATGATACTAAAAAGGCAAAGGCAAGAAGGCATGTTACCTTGTTGGAGATGATGATGTTGGCACTGACACCAAAACTAAAATTGAAGTGGTATTTGTTGCAATGAAAGATAATTCATAAGAAGAAGAAAGGTATGTAGAAACAACACTTATATCTAAAGTTAACAAGAATGACACATGGATTATTAATAGTGGTTGTACACATCATATGACTGGTGATGAGAATAAATTTGAATACCTTGATCACTATAATGGAGGATCTGTTAAAATGGGAAATGGTGCACCTTGCCTAGTGAATGGAAAAGGATCTATCTTGTTGAATGATAAGATTAGATGTGAGAATGAATATCAGGTAAAAGGAATTAACTATAATCTGTTGAGTGTAGAACAATTGAATAATTCAAGTCACCAAGTTGCATTTGAAAGTAGAAAGGTGAAAATCTATGATGAAACCGAAAAGATGGTAGGCACTAATGAACAATCCAAAGGTAATCTGTTCTATCTTGACAATGCTAAAACTTCTTATTTGTTGGCTAGAAATCAAGATGTGTGGTTATGGCATAAGAGATAGTGTCATGTGAATTTTGCTAAAATGGTTAAGATTAGTAAGAAGATAAGAGTTAGAGGTTTATCGAGTCTAACTAAACCTGACCATGTCATGTGCAATCAATGTTAGAAAGGAAAAATGACTAATTCTAGTTTTAAAGGCAAGGACTATTCTTATAAAGGTATTTTGGAGTTGGTACATACCGCCTTATGTGGTCCTATGAGAACTCAGAGTTATTATGGTGACCAAATTTCATTTTATTTGTTGATGACTACTCTAGGATGATGACAGTTATGTTTTTGAAAGAGAAATTTGAAGCTTTCAAACTGTTTAAGTGGTATAAAGCTCAAGTTGAAAAGGAAACCAAAAAATACTTAAAATGCTTAAGATCTAATAGAGTAGGTGAGTTTATTTCTGATGAATTCACTAACTTATGTAATGAGCATGGAATTAAAAGACAATTTTCTTCACCGAGGACACCATAGCAGAATGGTATTGTAGAAAGAAGGAATTGATCTATAGTTGACTATGCCAGAACATTGATGATTGAGAAAGATGTTGCATGGATGTACTGGAGAGAAGCTGTTAGCACTACTGTATACACCTTGAACCAATTTCAATTGAAGAAAGATACAAATAAGATGCCTTATGAGCTATGGTTTGGCTACACACTGAATGTAAGTTATTTCATAATTTTTGGAAGCAGATGTTACATTCTGAAAGATGATAGAAATGGTAAATTTGACTCTTAAGGGTGATGAAGGAATATTTCTAGGGTATTCTACTAAGAGAAAAGGATACAAATGTTTGAATAAGGCTACTAACAAAATGATTGAAAGTGCTAATGTGAAATTTGATGAGTTTTCTAAGAAGAATGATGAAGAATGTAGGAAGGAACTAGAAGACTATGGTAGGTTTACATATATTGAGCATCCAGAATATCTACCCAAGCCAATTTTATCGAGCAAAGGGAAAATTCTACCAAAAATCAGAAAATGCAAACTGAGAACTAGGAAGAAGCTACTGAGGAAGAAAATAAACTTGAACTGAATGATGAGAAAAGAAGAGAGCAAGTACTAGCAAGATTTTTTAGAAGACACCATCCAAAGAACCAAATTATTGGAGACAAGTAAGCTGGCATGATGACACGAAGTAAGCTAAGACAGAACACATAATTAGTTTGTGAATTTGAGCCTAAGAATGTTAGAGATGCACTTGAGAATAAGGAATGGATTAAGGCCACGAATGAAAAATTAATACACATAGAGAAAAACAAAACATGGACATTGGTACCAAGAGCAAGTGATAAAAATGTAATTGGTACTAAGTGTATTTTCATTAACAAGTTGAATGAGAATGGTGAAGTAACTAGAAACAAAGCAAGACTTGTATGCAAGGGATATGCACAAGAAGAAGGTATTGACTATGGTGAAACTTTTGCACCAGTAGAAAGACTTGAAGGAGTCTGAATATTACTTGCATATATTGCACATAAAAGATTAAAAGTATATCAAATGGATGTGAAATCAACATTTCTAAATGGAATTCTTGAGGAGGAGGTCTACATAGAACAACCTGAAGGTTTTGTTGATCCAAATAAGAATAACATGGTATGTAGACTGCATAAGCATTGTATGGACTGAAACAAGCACTGAGAGCATGGTATGAAAGATTACTTGCTTATCTTATTAGTATTGGCTTTTTTAGGACAAGTGACAATAGCAATTTGTACATGAAAGGAGAATCTGATGACAATATTCTAATTGCTAAAAAATTTGTTGATGATATAATATTTGGAGGACATGATATTATTTGCAAATCTTTTGTTGATGAAATGAGAACAGAGTTTGAAATGTCAATATTTGGAGAGATTAAATTATTTCTAGGTTTGTGAATTATACAACAAAATGATGGGATTTTCATAGCACAATCAAAATACATCAAGGAAGTGCTAAAGACTTTTGGCATCGAAGATTCAAAACTAGTAGGTACACTGATGGTGGTAGGATAAGCTAACAAAAGATGATGAATCCACCAAGGAAAATCAGACACTGTATAGATCAATGATTGGAAAACTGATGTATGTGGTACATAGTAGGCCTGATATAGCACATGCAGTTGGGATCATGACAAGATTCTCTTTTAATCCTAAGGAATCACATATGGTTGTTGTTAAAAGGATTCTGAGATATTTGAAGAAAATTGAAGATTATGGTTTATGGTACAAAAAGTAAGGCAATTTTGAACTCTAAGTTTAAACTGATGCAGATTGGGCTGGAAACATTGATGACCCGGAGAGCACAACCAGTGGAGCATTATTTTGGGGAGAAAGACTTGTAACATGGATAAGTAAGAAACAAGAATGTATTTCTCAGTCTACTGCTAAAGTAGAGTATGTTGTTTTTGTTTGTAATTGTTCAAATATTGCATGGATAAAATAATTGTTGGAAGGAATGAATGGGGTGATCACTGATCCAGTGATTATACATTGTGACAACACAAGTGCTATAAACATTTCCAAGAATCCGGTGATGCATTAAAAAACAAAGCACATATCTATTAAGTATCACTATTTGAGGGAACATGTACAAGAAAAGAAAGTGAAACTGGAGTTTGTGAAGTCTAAAGAACAACTTGCAAGTATATTTACCAAACCCTTACCGAAGGACACTTTTGAGTACTTGAGGACTAGACTAGGGGTTCGTCCCCTGTCTATCAGTCACTAAGGTGATCAAGAGGTTGCATCAACCTATAATTTATCATAAAATCATTCATGTTGATGCATGTAGCTCACACTTTAGGATTCCTAAGGTTGTGAAAGATTGTAGAAGCTAGAATAGAGAATTATATATCAGTACATGAAGGTACTTGATCTGGATTGAACAATAGAGAACTACTTGGTTGTAGAAGAGTTGTTTATTTTATTTTGGCATTGTTGTCAAAGGGAGAGAGATTTCTATGAAATATTATAAATATTGGAAGAAATATTTCAATGAAACATCTATCCACCATAGGGAGAGAAAGAATTAGAGAACTGAAGAAGATCAAATCTGCAGGGAGAGTCTAGATGGAATGTTGTTTGTAGTGATTAAACATATTAAATATCAAGCTAGGGAGAGCTTGCTGAGCTAAAAAATTTATCTATATAGTTGTAGAATTATTTTTTGGTAGGGTATGACATATTTCATATTGTTTGTGTTTCCATCAATGCTAAAGGGAGACATTGATGACCTACAACTGATTGAATATCTTGATGAACTGAAGAGATAGTGATTAGAGATCATCGAGCTATCAAAGTGATATGTAAGATGATTAAATCAGTCAATATGTTGTCATTGATGTCAACTAGTTTTTTACTATACTTATCATGATATTTACAAACATCTGAACATCTGTAGAAGGGATAAATGATGAAGAAATGAGACATATACATAAGGAAAAGATGGATATAATAGATAAGGATATGGTATCCATTGGGTAACTTATTTATGAGTCTATGGCATTATATTGTTGACTTGAGCATGTTGCATTATTCTATTTTGAATAAGAGAGATCAAAATTAAACAAGTTAATGTGGTCAGTAATTGAAGATTTTTGTATACACCGCATCAGTCTTGTGCACACCGAGTGATAGTAATAACCGAGCTAGCTATCACTGATGCATTCAGTATTAATCAAGTATGGATGAAAATATTAAATGTTGTAACAACTTCCTGAAATTGATAAGTTGTAAATTGCTTATGATTCTGAGGTAAGAGATGGAATTTAATATAAGATCCACAACTGACAATATTTAGAGATGATCAAAGGGAAGAGAATGAAACATGTTATTGACACATCTTTCAAGGAAGCTTGAAGTGGAAAAATAGACGAAGGAGATTAAGACAAAAAATATAATGGCTGATATGAAAATGGTTTACACCTCTATTTAATAGAAATGAGATTCATTATTGAACTATGTCAGATGAATAGAGATTGCAAAAGATTTCATGTGAAGACATTTTCATGCATTCTTGATCAAACTGGTTACAGACATAACCGAGCTGAACTATAGGCATAACCAAGCATTAGAAATATATATATTGAGTTAAGTAAGTTGGAGGATATGATGAAGTGAATTGATTATTGATCAAACAAGTTATTTTGAGCTTAGCATAGATCTAAATACTTGCAAATTAAGTTTTATTTGAATCAGAACACTACTGTATCAATTTGACCATTGTTACAGTAAACTCTCTTAACTGAGTGGACTTAACAGTCTTTTTTATTTCCATATGACATTCAAGGAATGTTAATTTTTTTCTTGTTGACCCCATAGTGAATTTTGGTTCAAAGTTAAGTGTTAGTGATAAATCCTTTAACTAGGTCACACCTAAGAATGTGCATTGTAACCTTTAATAGGATTCGCTCCTAATCGAGCTCACTTCAGAAGAGTGAAATATTTTGGGTTACTGGTCCTAGGTGGTTTTTCCCTTAGCAGGGTTTCCACATTAAATCTTTGTGTTATGTATTATTTGTTATGATTTTTTTTCTATCATACTTTACATATTGCATATTTGATTAATCGGTAAAGACACTTTTGAAAATTATTGGTATTCAGTAAATGAATAGAAAGATAGTTGTTTTATCTTACCGTGTTGTTTGATTTGTTGAATAAGTTTGAAAAAATACATCAAATAGTTTGGGACTATAGAATAACTGATTTAATTGATTCACCCCCCCTCTTAGTTATCTAACACTAATTTGTCTCAATGGGTCTTAAGGGGTCATAGGACTTGTTAGGACCCATTAAGACCCATTTGGACACATTAATACACATTAGAACCATAAAGTGTCTTAAGGGGTCCTATGACCCCTTAAGGCACACTTTATGGTTCTAAAGTGTCAAAATGTCTCATAAAGACCATTAATATTTCATAAGGGGTCCTAGGACCCTCTATAACTCATTTTGCCACATTTCAACACCTTAAAAACATAAAGTGTGTCTTAAGGGGTCATAGGACCACTTCAAACGCATTAATGGTTCTAATATGTATTAATGTGTCAAAATGAGTCGTAATGGGTCCTAAAGGGTCCTATGACCCCTTAAGACCCATTTAGACACATTAGTACCTATTTTGACACATTAATACACATTAGAACAATAAAGTGTCTTAAGGGGTCATATGACCCCTTAAGGCGCACTTTATGGTTCTAATGTGTTGAAATGTGTCCAAATGTGTTGTAAGGACTATTAATGTGTCTTAAGGGGTCCTAGGACCCCTTACAACTCATTTCGACACATTTCAACAATTTAGAAACATAAAGTGTGTCTTAAGGGGTCATAGGACCACTTAAGACACATTAATAGTTCTAATGTGTACTAATGTGTCGTAAGGACCATTAATGTTTCTTAAGGGGTCCTAGGACCCCTTACGACTCATTTCAACACATAATGACACTTTTGAAACATAAAGTGTGTCTTACGGGCTCATAGGACCACTTATGACAATTTATGGTTCTAATTGGTATTAATGTGTCAAAATGGGCCATAAGGGATCTTAATGGGTCATAAGACACCCCTTAGGACACATTTTGACACATTAATACACATTATAACCACTAATGTGTCTTAAGTGGTCATATGACCCCTTAAGACACACTTTATGTTTCTAAAGTGTCGAAATGTGTTGGAATGAGTTGTAAGGGGTCCTAAGACCCCTTAAGACACATTAATGGTCCTTACAACACATTTAGAAAAATTAGAACCATAAAGTGTTCCTTAAGGGGTCATAGGACCCCTGAAGACACTTTATGGTTCTGATGTTTATTAATGTGTCGATATGGGTACTAATGTGTCTAAATGGGTCTTAAGTGGTCCTATGACCCCTTAGGACACACTTTGTGTTTATAAAATGTCAAAATGTGTCAAAATGAGTCGTAAGGGGTCCTAGGACCTCTTAAGACACATTAATGGTCCTTATGACACATTTCAACACATTTTGATACATTAGAACCATAAAGTGTGCCTTAAGGGGTCATAGGACCCCTTAAGACACTTTATGGTTCTAATGTGTCTAAATGGGTCTTAATGGGTCTTATGACCGCTTAAGACACACTTTACATTCCTAAAGTGTTGAATTGTGTTGAAATGATTTGTAAGGGGTCTTAGGACCTCTTAAGACACATTAATGGTCCTTACGACACATTTTGATACTTTAAAATTGTAAAGTGTGTCTTAGGGATCATATGACCCATTAAGACCCATTTAGACACATTAGTACCTATTACGACACAATAATACACATTATAACCATTAATATGTCTTAAGTGGTCCTATGACCCCTTAAGGCACACTTTATGGTTCTAATGTGTCGTAATGTGTTATAAGGACCATTAATGTGTATTAAGGGGTCCTAGGACCCCTTACAACTCATTTTGACACATTTTGACACATTAGAAACATAAAAAACCTTAGGGGGTCATAGGACCACTTAAGACACATTAATGGTTATAATGTGAATTAATGTGTCGAAATGTGTCCTAAAGGGTCCTATGACCCTTTAAGATCCCTTATGGCCCATTTCGACACATTAATACCCATTAGAACCATAAAGTGCCATAAGTAGTCATATGACCCCTTAAGGCAGACTTTATGTTTCAAAAATGTCGTAATGTGTTGAAATGAGTCATAAGGGGTCCTAGGACCCCTTAAGATACATTAATGGTCCTTACGACACATTACGATACTTTTTGATACACTTAACACACATTAATAGTTCTAATGTGTCAAAATGTGTTGTAAGGACCATTAATGTGCCTTAAGGGGTCCTAAGACCCCTTACGATTCATTTTGACACATTTTGACACTTTAAAAACATAAAGTGTGTTTTAACGGGTCATAGGACCCCTTAAGACACTTTATGGTTCCAACATGTATTAATGTGTCAAAATGGGCCATAAGGGATCTTAGTGGGTCCTAATGGGTCCTAAAACCCCTTATGACATATTTTGACACATTTCAACACATTAGAACTATTAATGTTTCATAAGTGGTCCTATGACCCCTTAAGGCACACTCTATGGTTCTAAAGTGTCAAAATATGTAGTAAGGGGTCTTAATGGGTTGTACGATCCTTTATGACATATTGCAACACATTTCAATAAATTAGAACCATAAAGTGTGCCTTAAGGGGTCATAGGACCACTTAAGACACATTAATGGTTCTAATGTGTTGAAATGTGTCAAAATGGGTCTTAATGGATCCTAGGACCCCTTACGACACATTTCAACATATTAATACATATTAGAACCAAAATGTGTACCTCAAGTGGTCATATGATCACTTAAGACACATTAATGGTTCTAATGTCTATTAATGTGTCAAAATGTGTCATAAGGGGTCTTAAAGGGTCATACAATCCCTTACGACACATTAGAACCATAAAGTCTACCTTAAGGGGTCATAGGACCACTTAAGACACATTAATGGTTCTAATGTGCATTAATGTGTTGAAATGTGTCAAATTATGTCGTAATGTGTCAAAATATGTCATAAGGGGGTGTAGGACACGTTAAGATCCATTAAGATCCCTTATGGCCCATTTCAACAATTTAATACCCCTTAGAACCATAAAGTGTCTTAAGGGGTCGAAATGGGCCATAAGGGATCTTAATAGATCCTAACGGGTCCTATGGCCCCTTATGACATATTTTGATGCATTACAACACAATTTGACACATTTCAACACATTATGACCCATTAGAACCATTAATGTGTCTTAAGTGGTCCTATAACCCCTTAAGTCACACTTTATAGTTCTAAAGTGTCAAAATATCTCAAAATGTGTCGTGAGGGGTCTTAATGGGTCCTAGGATCCCTTATGACACATTTAGACACATTGTGACACATTTAGAAATATTAATACACATTAGAACCAAAAGGTGTGCCTTAAGTGATCATAAGATCACTTAAGACACATTAATGGTTCTTATGTGTATTAATGTATTGAAATGTGTCATAATATGTCAAAATGTGTTATAAGGGGTCTTAATGGGTCCTAGGATCCCTTATGACACATTTAGACACATTATGACACATTTTGACACATTAATACACATTAGAACCATTAATGTGTCTTAAGTGATCCTAATGTGTATTAATGTGTCAAAATGTGTCTTAATGTGTTTTAATGGGTGTTAAATGTTGTAATGTGTCGAAATGAGTTGTAAGGGGTCATAGGACCCCTTAAGACACATTAATGGTCCTTATGACACATTTTGATATATTACAACCATAAAGTGTGACTTAAGGGGTCATAGGACCCCTTAAGACACTTTATGGTTCTAATGGGTATTAATGTGTCAAAATGGGCCATATGGGATCTTAATGGGTCCTACGAACCCTTATGACATATTTTGACACATTATGACACTTTTTGACACATTTTGACACATTAATACTCATTAGAACCATTAATGTGTCTTAAGTGGTCCTATGACCCCTTAAGGCACACTTTATGGTTCTAATGTGTATTAATGTGTCGTAAGGGATTATACAACCCTTTAAGACCCCTTACGACACATTTTGACACATTAATAGACATTAGAGGTGCTGAAATAGGTATAGCTTTGTGGAACAAGAGGTGCCTGTTTACCAGGTTGTCACCATCTTGGCATAAATTATATTTTTGCTACCATGACGCCTGTTTGCCAAGTTTTCATCAATGGCACATTTTTTTTCTTTTCCAATTTTTTTTTTGTATTTTTGTATTTTGTATTTTTTATTTTTTTGTATTTTTTATTTTATTGTTTTTTTGTAGTTTTGGTATTATCAAGGTGCCTGTTTACCAGGTTTTCACTAAGATGATCCTTTTTTTTAGAACATTTTGTAATTTTTAGGATTTTTTCAGAATTGAATATGTACAGGAGCATGCAGAAGATGTCTCAATTATAGAACCACTTTAGGTGCAGAGCATTGATCGGATCTTTGAGCTATTCTCCTTCAGTAGTAGAGAGATGATAGGCACTAAACCCAAACACTGCAAAAATAATATATGGACCAAGCCAATTTGGTTCAAACTTTCTTTTCTATGTCCGTTGCTGTTGATTCTTGGGATTTTCTCTCAGAATGAGATCACCCACTTGGAATTCCCTTGGTCTGACCTTCTTATTGTAGCTCTTGGACATCTATTTCTGGTATGCTCTTAGATGATCGAATGCTGCCTGCCGACATTCATCCAGTAACTCTAGCTCTTGTAGTTGAGATATTCTAATGTCTTCATCAGTAATGAGGTTCTTCAGAGAGACTCGTAATGTAGGAATCTCAACCTCAATAGGCAACACAACATCCATGCTGTAAACTAAAGCAAAGGGCATGGCCCCTGTTGGAGTTTGAATGCTTGTTATGTAGGCCCATAAACTTGGATTAATCTGGAGGTGCCAATCTCTACCAGATTTATGAATTGTGTGGTGTAGACTTTTAAGGATTGCCTTGTTTGATGCTTTCGCCTGTCCATTACCCTAAGGATAATAGATGGAAGACCAATGTTGAGTAATCTTGAACTTGGAACATAGCTCTTTTAAATCCTTATTCTTGAACTACCCCCCATTGTCAGTGATTATTAAGGAGGGTACGCCATATCTACAAATGATGTAATTCAGGATAAACATAGCTACAGATTTGCCATTTTCTATAGTTAGAGGTACCACCTCAACCCACTTGGTGAAATAATCTATAGCGGTGATGATGAACTTGTGTCCATTTGAAGAAGACGGGTGAATCTAACCCACCAAGTCAAAGGCCCATTGCTGAAATGGCTAGAAAGTGATAAATGGGATTAACTCATTGGCAGGAGCGTGGATCAGATTCCCATGAAGTTGACATTTTTTACAAGCCTTAGCATATTGTATAGCTTCTTTCTCCATATTAGGCCAATAGTAACCAGCTCTGATAAGTTTGTGGGCCACTATCAAGCCATTCAAATGAGAACCAAAAATGCCTTCATGCACCTCAACTAACGCATGTGTGGACTCGTCAGGTTCTAAAAACCTAAGAAGGGTACCATCTAGACCTTGTCTATACAAGTCATTAGCTATAATAACATACCATGAAGCACTACAGATTAGGTGGCATTTTTCATTTCGGGTATAGGTGTCCAGGGAATAATTTGATCCTAAAGGTAGGAATAGATATAGTGGTAGCGGGATGAATCATGTCCAATTACTGAATAGATCATCCTAGATTCAGGATTATCATAGGCTAGGTAGCATAGTGTTTCCACTAGGAACTCATGTCTAAAATCATTTTATGGATTTTGTAACATAGAGGCTAGAGTAGCCATCGCATCAGCTACTTTATTATCTGCTCTCAGAATTTGTTGGAAAGTGATGTGTGCAAAGTATTTCCTTAGATCATCCACCATATTTTTATAAGGCACTAGTTTTTCATCCTTGGTTTGATAGATATCATTAACTTGATTGATGACCAATTGGGAGTCTCCAAAGACCTTAAACTCATCCACACACCATTCAATAGCTATTTTCATACCATTGATCAAAGCTTCATATTCTATGATGTTGTTTGTGCAAGGGAACAACATTTTACATGCCTTTGGTAGAGAGTATTTATGTGGTGCAATGAATAAGATTCTAGCACCCGACCCCTGCTAGGTGAATGAGCCATCAAAGAACATAGTCCATATCTGATGTGTGAGAAGCATAATGGACTCATCTGGAAATTCAACTCTCAATGGTTGATAATCTATTATAGGTTCTTCAGCCAATTTATCTACAATTGCTTTCCCTTTAATAGCTTTCCTCTCCGCATACTCAATGTCAAATTCATTGAGTATCATGACCCATTTTGCTAATCTACATGTAAGGGCAGCTTTGCTAAGCAAGTATTTCAATGGATCAATTTTAGCAATAAGCCTTGTAGTGTGAGCCATCATATAGTGCCTTAGTTTCTATGAAGAAAACACCACTACTAAACAAGCCTTTTCGATGGTAGAATAATTCATCTTATACGAGACCAGAGTTCTACTGATCTAGTATATGGCTTGTTCTTTTTTATTATGATCCACTTGAGCTAGTAATGCACCCAAGGATGTGTCTATAGCTGAAATGTATAAGATGAGTGGGTTCCCATGAATAGGAGGCATCAAGATTGATGGATTTTCCAGATATTGTTTGATTTGTTGGAATCCTTTCTTACATTCTTCATTCCATTCATAGGTCACACCTTTATGCAAAGTTTTGGTGAATGGTTGTGACTTATCAGCCAATTGTGTAATGAAGCACCGAATAGATTGTAGTCTTCCTTGAAGTCCTCTCATTTGATTGATGTTCTTTGGTGGAGGAATTTCCATGATAGCTTGAACCTTTTCAGGATCTACCTCTATGCCTTTAGTAGATATGATATAGCCCAATAATTTTCTAGAAGTAACACCGAATGCACACTTTTTTGGATTAAGCTTCAGACTAAATTGTTCCATCTGATCTAGTATAGGACCTAGATCTGAGAGATGTGTTTTTTGTTACATTCTTTTAGCCAAGGTGTCATTTACATAATCTTCCATTGTTTTTTGCATCATGTCATGAAAGATGGTTGTAACAACCCTTTGATAGGTAGCCCCAACATTTTTTAGTCCAAAGGGCATGACATTCCAATAGAATGTTCCCCAAGCACATGTAAAGGTTGTCTTTTCTTGGTCTTCTAGCATGATATTTATCTGATTATAACCAAAAAAGCCATCCATTAGAGAGTACATTTGGTAGCTAGCTGTCATGTCCACTATTATGTCAATATTAGGTAATGGAAAATTATCCTTAGGACATGCTTTATTTAGGTCCTTGAAGTCTATGCACACTCGGATAGACTTATCATGTTTTGTGACTGGGACAATATTAGAGATCCACTCTGCATAGTCAATAGCTCGGATGAAACCAGCCTTGAGAAGTTTTTCTAATTCCACTTTTAATAAGAGTGCCACATGTGGATGCATCTTACAAAGCTTTTGTTTGACAGGCTTAATGCCTGGTACAATAGAAAGATGGTGCATAATTACATTGGGATCCAATCCAGGCATATCAGAGTAAGTACATGCAAAATTAATTTTCTTGCTTCAAAAGAAATTGATGAAATTTTCCTTTTCTTGTGCAGATAATGACTGTGCCAGATAAATAACCTAAGGTGTAGCTTTTGTACCCAAATTCACTGGTTGTGTCAGCTCGATCAACACTAATGATCTCTCTTGAAAGTGACTCAGAAGTGTATCAAGTATCTCATCCTCGGGCACCTCAGAGAGGTTTTCACCCTTGGATACGCCTTTTAGTTCTACTATTTTTAGCTCTAACACTACCACAATGTGGTTTTCACCATCAAAGCACCTTTGTTTTTTTCTTTTCATTTGATGACTAAGATACTTAATGTTAGCCTTGGTCATGTTGATGGTGCTTTCACTAGTAGAAAATGTTATAGGTTCAATGGTGTTAAGGTAACATGCTAAAGTGTAGTCATTCTGGAACATAAGGACTTCATTAGTTGGAGAAGGAGAATTCTAGTCGATAAGATCAAGATGGTGGAGTGAAATAGTAATGGCTGGTTCAAGTGCATTCACAATATAGTCATCAAAAGCATGGATGAGCAAGTCAAGACCTAAAGCAATCATGTCCAAAGGTATGTTCGATTCCTCTTGAGACCTCACATTGGAAGTAGAGGGTATGTCGACGTTAGTAGATTCAAACTCAATTGTCCTAACACTAGACCCTTCACCTATTTTGAGAAGGTTTTTATACACACAAACAACATCTATATCTATATCAAAGGTAGCATCAGACAGAGAGTCAAACTCATACTCATGTGAGTCAGTGATGCTTGATATGGGAATTCCATCAACACTAGCGGTACCATTTGACTTCTTTTCATCTCTAGTAGCACTAATGGCTTGTTGATGTTGATCTTTCTCAAACCACTTTTGAAAGTGTGGCGGTATGTATTGTTCACCCTAAAAACGAGGATCATCAATCAGTGTTGCTTTATATGTGAATTGATGTACTGAAGCAGTCTTATCAGAATCAATATCCATCTCTACCAGATGGACAAGTATAATAGGCTCATCTAGTTCTGCAAAGAGTGTAGAAAACTTTGGAGGAATAGAATATGGAAAAGTGTCCTCATTAGAGCTGGTCTCTAATTTATCAGCTGGAGCAGTGGCTTCAGGTTCTGAGTGATATTCTGGTTTTGGTTTTGGTACAAATCTGTTAATCTCTAGATGGAACGGGATCTTCTTGAAGCCTAAACCAGAAGTTTCCTTGGTCCTACAACCTGTAGCTTCAATGGGCTCAAGTAAACCATTGTCATTCACTCCTAGAGGGCCACTCCCTTTATAGCCAAAGCGCTTCATGATTTTGAAAGCTTCGCTATATGGCTCTTGTTCTAAATCATGAGCTAGAGTGATGATTTTAGCTGTGTCCTTTCCTTTGTAAACCCAAGTTGTAACAACCCTGTCTTCTTCTTCATCCTCAAGTGGTGTTGTGGCCTTTACAAAGGCACCATCATAGATAATTTGGGGAGAATGAGAAAAAGGTTTGTTGTTCTCAGAAGGTCTCCCATAAGATCACGGAGATGAAGGAAAAGTTGCTAGTGATAAAATAGGTTCAATTTGATATCCTCTCATGCCTGTATCATTAAGGTTTAGAGTCTATTCCATTTTTTTAATTTTGGCATCATAGAATTTAGTAGACTCTCTATTAGTAGGGACAAAGTTTTCTATAGATTGCGTGAGTGTATTGCAAGAATAGTTTGTATTTGTAGGCACCATCACTTTAGCTCTGTGGAATAGGAACTTGATGCATTGGTGATATGTAGACTACCTGCATCTCATGGATCTAAGGTCTACCCAAAAATATATTGTAGGTAAGAGGAATGTCAAGAACTTGACAAACAACATCCCTCTCAATGGGTCCAACCTGAATTGGTAACACAACCAAACCCTTAGACTTCCTTTCTTCCTCATCATATGCCTTGATAGTGATTTTCTTACATGCATCTATGCAATCTTTGTCATAGCCTAGTTGGGTAAGCAACTTAGTAGAGAAAATGTTCAGACCAGCACCATTGTCAACAAGGATGTGGTGAACATGCTTTGGACCTATCATGACTTCTATATGCAAAGGGGTGTTATGCAGATGGCTCAATGAGTGGTCATCTTCTTTAGAGAAGGACAAGTAGTGAGGTGAGGTCAGATGACCCACCATGGATTGAAACTAATCTAGATCCAAGTCTTTTGGGATGTTTGCCTCGATGAGGGCTTTATCCATAATCTCCCTATGAGCAGGTGAGATCTTCAACAGCTCAAAGATAGTAATCTGAGCATTGGTACATTATAGCTGGTTGAGAATGCTATAACTAGTTGTGCCAGGTGTAGGAACTGATTTCACATTCTTGTTGGTAGAACCAACAAGAGTCTTATCCGTAGTTTTCTTCGGAGTGGATGTAGGAGGGTCAAGACCCTTAATGGTGATTTTCACATGAGAGCGAGTAGTAACATTTGTGCAATCCTGAGATGATTCAGGTTTGGAAGAGTGAGACGTAGGGCCTCACAAGACAAAAGGAGTCTTAGTTTTAGGAGCATCCCCACTCCCCTTGATAGTAATCACACCACAATACTCAACCTTAACAGGTTCTATCATGTTGATGACATTGTCATTAGTATTATACGTGTCATTAACCTTGGCATTGGTATTCTTAGTCTTGGAAGATTCACCCTTCTCATGAGGAGGAAAGGGATCTTTGAATGCCTGGTGATCCGAATTCTTGTTATGGCTATCCACAAAAATTTCACCATTGTCAATCAGATCTTAAACCTTATGGCGCACCTGGAGATAGGTAGAAGTCTTATGACCCTTATTCTGATGATAATCATAGTATGTGTTGTCATTCCACCAATGGAGTCACGGTTGTGGATCATAGAGACACTTTTCCAAAGGAGTGAGAACTTGATTTTGCACCAGAGTCTTGTAAACTACATCAAGTAGTTCTCCCAAGGAAGCAAATTCACGGTTGGGTCAAGAGGCCCAAGGTTTGTTGCTAGTGAATCTTGAAGGTGGCTGAGTGTTTTTTGCATCCTTTTCAGTGGCTTTGACCACTTGTATACTGGAAGTGAGATTGAAAATAGACTTTGTGGGGTTCGGAGTCACATTATCAACCACTCCATCATTCACAATGTCTCTATTCTTGTTGACAAACTTCCCTTTATCTTTGTTGGAGGAAGATGACCCTTGCTTGTTATCCTTATGCAAAGTTAAATCCCCCTTCTTAACCATGAAGGACTCTATCCTCATAGCTTTTTTAATCATGTTATCAAAAGTTAGAGGACCTTTCAATTGTACTTGATATCCAAAATCAGGAACAAGATTGTCTAGAAAGATATCAAGCTTTTCAGATTTTGGTATTTTGCAAGAATATTTGGTATAGAATTGTCTCCATCGCTGGAGAAATGTCAAGAAAGGTTCCCTGTGTCATTGTTTCAAGTTGCAAAGATCATGGATATTAACTAGATGTTGGATATTGTGTGAATAATGCTAGAGAAACAAGTTGGAAAGCTCATTAAAAGACTTGATGCCAGTAGGAAGTCAGGAGAACCATTCCATAGTAGATCCACCTAGACTACATGAGAAGAGATGCATGAGATAAGTCTAATCATGTATAAATTCAATGGATAGAGCACCAAACTCTCTCAAGTGATCTTGAGGATCTGAGGTACCTAAATATTTATCATACTTAGGGAGTTCTACACCCTTGGGAAAAGGTGGCATGTTAAGACTCTTATCAAATGGGAACATACATATGCTCTCTAGTGTAAACTAGTTGATCGGTTTGTCTTTGTTCTTTATGAGTTGACCGAGTTGGTCTTGCATGTCTGGAACTAGTTTGTGCAATCTAGTGGTCTCTATTTCTTCTTCTTTGACTACAAGAGTGTCAACTTTATAATCTAAGGGTAACTTGGCCTCTTGTTTGGCCAACTTGAGAAAGTATTTCTCGTTATCTTCTTTCATCAAAATTTTCATCATTTTGTGAAGACTCTTGTTGGACTGGGCAATTTCAACATCATGCTGGGTTATTTCTTTGTCATCATTACCAATGATTTAAAAGATACTCTGGGCATGCAAATCTTCCTTCTTTTTTTGAGCTTGATCCTGATCCTGATCATGAGCTCTGTTGTGCTCACTCTCTTGGTGTTGTTCTGTCATCTTGATAGTGTGAAAGTGCATAGTGTGAATAGACTAAGTATGAGGAGGTTTGGTATAATGAGAGGTTGCTGCTAAGAAAACTTTGGATTTCAAAAAAGGATTAATCTCTGGTAGGGAAACCTTGGGTGTTGCAAAAGGATTAACCTCTAGCAAAACATGGGGTGCCTCGAAAGGATCAATCTTTGATGATGATTTTTGAGAGTCTTGGCATTCTTGAAATAAGGGGTTCCTGGTCCACCTGAAGTCCACAATAAAAGTACATAGGACATGAGGTCAAATGATAGGAGAAAGAGATCAAAAGGACTCCTCTCTAGATGTTTTAGAGGAAGAACGTGAAGATCCTCTACGACACTTAGATTGTATGGAAAACTCAGAATGACCTCTTCCTCGGTCGTGAGGTCTATCTCTATCTCATTGGGTAAAATACAGAGGGAACACGTTGCCACTTCGAGTCATCACAGGCATAGATGAGGATTAAGTAACGAGAGTGAACTTGGGATAATACTCAAAACTTTGTCTCTAAGAATATTGAAAAGAGAGATAAAGGCTAAAACAGCCAAAGTGTAGGATGCACCCGGCACGAATCGTCAAGAGTATGGCTAGAACAGTCGAGATATGACTATCGTGTCACAAGGTACAAAAGCACAATAAGATAGGATAAATACCAAGGAGAAAAGTTGAGTTTAAGAAAGAATCATTCAATTTTCAGCTTGAAACAATGAGTTTCAGATAAGGGACAACAGGGAAACAGGCAATCAGACCTTAGATAAAAATTAGATCAGGTAGAAAAATCACCAGTCAATAGGAATTTACTCATTGTTTTTGGACACCAGGGTACAGGTTTTTGTGAGAGAATGCTAGTTCATGGGAGAGAATGCCAAGCTATGTGTGAGAGAATGCCAAGCTGCATGCAAGAGAATGGAATCTCGCACGAGGAAATGCTCTAGAAAGTGAAATCTCATGCGGAAAAAAATTTGAAGTTTGACAATTTTGACACAAACTTTGAGATAAAATGTCAGGTTTCGAGACATGGCAGAGAATGTTCTCGGATAGAATTTCTAGTTTTCATATAGTTTGAAGATAGTTTAGATCAACAATCTCAGTTTGCGTGTATCAAGCGATCATTTACAATCATAAAGTTTTGATCAAGCAGTAGTGACATAGGAAGTAGTCACAAACATTTCTACCAAGGACAAAGCAACTTGGCAGAATCATGGGAGTCTTGGTTTAATCATGATTGGACAGTTTAAGACTTGAAACAAACACATAGTTATCCCTACAAAAAAAAAATGGTAGAGAAGAAAAAATCCATGCCTCACAACTTATGCGCATGCGTTCACCTCACACAGTCGTGTCACCCCCTAGAGGGTGCCCATGTTTTTGGTGTTTCCAAGGACTCAATAATATATGTTCAAAGATTACCTTTGAAGCAGAGGTTGTTGTCATATACCACCTTCAAATGTCCAAGTGCATGCCTATGGTGAGAATCTACGGGAGAGATTCTTCTCCCTCCCTGCGCAAAGATTATGTCCCCTTTTGGAGATAAATTAGGTAGGCAACTAACTAAGAGGGTGTTTAGTAGGCTTCTGTTCACACTAACCTTTGGTACCCCTGATACAAGGCTTGGGCCTATAGCCACACCAACACCTAAAAGTCATACACCCCTACAAGTAGGGCTAGGAGCAGTGCCGCTTAGTACAATAGACAGAGATTTCTCAAGATGATAGTCAAAATCATGAGAAAGAAGTTAACATGGATTTGGAGTCTTTAAACTCAACAAAGCATTCTTTATTATAGTGAGGTGGAATCACCGGCAATAGGTGTGTACTCACTTGGGTCATTCTCAAAGGTTCAACTTCTGGTAGGCCCTTTAAAGGTGACTCAAACTTGGTTTGGATTCAAGGGTCTGAGTTTCTGATTCTTTCAAAGAGAGAAGATCATAATTCTCTATCCTTTTCACCTCACCCAAACACATCAAACAATTTCATCAACGAGCTAACTCCTCTTTCAACAAATCCAAGAGCTTCTAGGTTTCTGATTCTCTCAAAGAGAGAAGAGCATAATCCCCTAACAAATGGATGTGCTAAATATTTGTTACCTTTCCTTGCTTCCCTAGGTATCTATCATGCTAGAAACATCTAGGTCTCAGATTCATCCATGGGCTTCACTTCCATGTAATGAAGAGCCTATTACCCTACTTTGCTATCAAGACCCTTAAGAAATCTTAACAAGGCCCTATTTAGACTATGTATGAAAATCATGTAAAGAAAGCACAACATTTTGCTTTGAAGTCTTCGACAAGCATCCTACAATAAAATAGTCAATAGGTTTGTATCTCAAGAAGTCTTTGACACACATCCTACATCAAATGCGTTAGTAGTTTCAAGTTTTTTTTTAATGACTTTGGCAAGTGATATTTTTATCAAATGATCTACAAAAACTTATTAGAACCTACAAAAGAGAAGTTTGAGGTAGAGATATAGCCAAAACAAGCATAAAAATTAGAAAAAAAATCCCAAAGTCTAAGATCCTAAGATTTTTTAATTTTTTTAGGCGAGATTTTGAAGTTTACAAAGAAGATCCAACTTGTAAAGTGTGAATCTGATTTTTAAGATATAATCTGATGATTTTTTTTTAGGTCTATGTAGACCTCTGAAGTAGCTTTCTAATTATTTTTGAATCATCAAAATTCGAGTTGATTTGCAAAAGTTATAGCCATTTTAGTGGAAGTGCCTCTTTATGGGTTTGACATATAAGCTCCTAAAAAGTCTTATGGGACTTGTAAGCTCCTAAAATGCCTTCCAAAAACCTACAAGAAGAAGAAGAAGAAGAAGTCTAGGGCATGGGCCCCACGGTAGGTGCTAGAAATGTGTGTGCTAAATGTGGTACCTGTTATCCTACAAGCACAAAAACATCAAAAAGAAGTATCAAAAGTTAGTGTTTCACGTCGGGTTCACCATTTTGTATAGACTAGAAAGATGTAAAGGATGCATGCATATGAAATAACCACAAAAAGCATACAAACTACATGCAAATCAAATCTAATCTAAGCATGAAAACCACTTGAAATGGAAGAATATAAATTCTAATCTAAACTCCCTTCAAGCCCTTGTTCTCATGTTCTCCTTTCTTCTCCCAAAGATGGTTGCATGTAGCTCTTCAAATGACTAATGAAGTGCACTATGAGATTACTAGGAGTGTGGTTGAGAAAGATAAAAGAAGATGATAGAAGAAGATGGATCCCAAGAGATCTATAATAACAATACTAATGAAGGCTCCCCTTTGTAAAGGGAAATGAAATCCCATTTATAGGATTTTTAGGATAATCAATGGTCGGGATTGAATGAAGGTCAAGGGTTGAGATTCTCTCATTTTAATTATTTAATTCAAAGTGGGTGGGTGGGTGGACCCACTTTGAAAAATGAAACCTACTACAAATGATTACCCAAATTTGTATGTTATCCTTAAGTGAGGTTTTGGAGGGGTTAGGAGGCTTCTAGAGGATAGTTAGATTCAAATTTAGCTTCCCCACTTGATATACTTAGGGTTAGGGGTTGAATTTTGGTCACTAGGTGGCCTAAGACTCATAAAAAAGCCTTCAAAATGACCCCAAAGTCAAAATCCGAGTTTGTAGAATTTAGATTATTTGGGCAAAGCATATTTCTTCCCATGTGGTTGTTTTTGACCTAGAAAGAGAGGGGAAGACTTTAGAGATTAAAGAATTCATTATTTTAACTTTAGTGGTTGAAGTGGGTAAGAGGGTTTGGTGAGAATTAGGAGCCATGTGCTCCCATAGAATTAAACATAATATTTAATTCCAAGTGGGTTAAAAGGGAAATATGAATTAATTTAAATAGATAAATATATTTATTTAAATTAATAGAAGAAAATAGAATTAAACATAATATTTAATTCCAAGTGGGCTAAAAGGAAAATATGAATTAATTTAAATAGATAAATATATTTATTTAAATTAATAGAAGAAAACAGAATTAAATGTAATATTTAATTCCAAGTGGGTTAAAAGGGACATATGAATGTATTTATTTAAATTAATAGAAGAAGGGGATTTAATTAATTAAAGTGTTAGGACTTTAAATTAATCAATCATAGAGTTTATTTAGCCATTATAGTTGATATTTAAGAATTAAATGTAGCATGCGATTAATATAGATTTAAGGTTTTTTGCGTTTGACACTAAGTTAAGTAGAGTCAATTAGAAGACATAATTGCCTAGTACCATAGGACTTTGATGATTCAGAAAGATTGATATATTGAGGCCAATTTTGGGGTATTAAATTTTTCCCCTCTTTGAATTACTATGTGAAGCATAGTGGTTCAAAGAATAGTCTGATGTCTAAATTTAGGTCCTGATTGACCAAAGATTGAGATGATGCTAATGGTACCAACAATGAACTAGTGATTACGAAGAAGTGATAAGATGTTTGATTCTAAACCTATGATTACGAGGAAGTGAGTGACCTGATTGTCCAAAGAAATCAAAATGGTATCAAATCCGAACCCTTCAGTTATGAAGAATCAAGGAAATAACACTACTGAACCGATGGTTACAAAGAGTTGATATAGTTAACAAGATTAAGAAGATACCAAATTGATATGGATTTTGATGAATCTAATATAGATTTTAGGATTATCTTCATAACGAAGCTTAAACCTCCAGAATCTAGGTTAGATTGTCCAAATACCAGTCAAAATTGATTTTTAGGGATCAAGGTTAGATTGCCCCAAGCAATGTGCCCTAGTGGATCAATCTAGGTTAGATTGTCTAGATACCGGTCAAAATTAATTTTTAGGGATCAAGATTAGATTACCCCAGTGGATTGAAAGAAGGGAGATATGATGCCCCCTTGAAAAATTGGGCAGAAATTGATTGGAGGAAATTTTTTTGAAAAGAAAAGGATTGAAAAAAGAAGGATAAAATTAGACAAAGAAAAGATGAGAGTGATGATGAAACTTTGCTTTCATAAGTGCACTTCATGGCTTTAGAGCTTTATTTTGATATTGCAAAAGCGGATATGTCATACCATGGCATAGAAAGCAAGGACGATGATCCATTTGCATAAACAAACACATTGCAGACAGAGAATGATCTCATCCTTCCTGATGCATATGAACAAAATTCCCCAAAACCTTAGAAGATCATCTAACAAGCAGAAGACAGAACAAAGTAAGAAAAATGATTATGTACAAATTTATTGCAGATTTAATTTTAAGTATGTGAATTTTTTTTGAATTTGTGGAAATATTTGATGTTTTTATGTGTTTTTTAAGACATGTTATGATTTTTTAATATTTTCTCAGGACAATAAAAGAGATGCATGGGAAAAGAAATGCCTCCAGCATCTGATAAGCATGTAAAGATGTTCATAGTGACCCTTACATTCACTTCATAGGATGAACAATAGGATGACAATAGTAGGCAGATGTAGTGAGAACCATTGGTGACTATTGCGAGGGAAATTCTTGAGGAGAGAGATCTCATTGATAGCTAGGCAAGAGTTTCCCCTAGGGAGTTGCTGAGGTATAAGGTTGGATGGGACAAGATTTCTAATTAAATATTACTGCAAGACTGACAAGGATATGTACAACAAGACATGATGATATGTACATCATATGAAGAATATCTAAAGATGAGAAGATAGCAGACCTAAAAAAATCTCAGGATTCAGGATAGATACGATACAATGTGGTGAGATCTTTTGAAGTGTGATATTTGGGATGGTACCAACTTCTTCTTTGATACAGGTGTGATGATGGAACATCACGAATCAATTTTCTAACAAGAGTTGTTTTTTAAGAAGAAGTGCCACTATGCTATATACAACAGTTATAAGGACAGGATGAACTATTAGTGGTAGGGTGCGTAGGCATAAATGATTGGTATTTAGCAAGGTAAAAAGGCCATGGAGAATTGACAAGAGAAAACACAACAAGTGTATCAGAGAGGAAGGCAAAGAAAGAAATATCATCAGTGGGGAGAAGAAAAGACATTAGTCATAATGAAAGAAAGTAGAAGGAATGAAGATGGTGGTGATGAGAGTGTGGATGGGAGATGGGTGAGGCCAAAGCTCATGACAAGATGTCCCTAGAGAGATCCAGGTCTGTTGTTGTCTCATGTTGCACTTAGGAGACAGACTATGGATGAAGGTGAGGGAAGTTAGGATGAGACGTCCTAGGATCAACGTCTGTCATGGAGACCAAGCTATCTAATATTTTCCAGCTTTTTTGCACAAAGTCAACCAACCAATCCACAACATGAATTGAATCCTGGTGTACAATGGCTAGAACCAAGGCCAAGTGTCACAACTCAAGAAGTGGTACTAGAATAGGTGGTGTGGCAAAGATTTTTGTTAGAGGAAGACTACAATGTAGTGGTCAGAGAGAGAGATAACTTGCAGGGTAGTCTGGTGATGGAAAAAGAAAGGGAGGATCAGGTGGAGAGATAGGTGACATGGTTTCAGGGTATGATGGATATGGTTTGGGAAGATAGTGCTCAGAATGAAGCATCCCGCATGTGGGGAGTGATAGAGGAAGAATGGGCTCAGGAAAATAGTGCCCTAGCAGCCTATGACGCATTATAGAGCAGAGTGGAAGCATCCCAGAAGACCATGATAGAGATTGACACCATGTCATAGGAGACACAAGAGTGACTAAATGCAGTGACTCAATAGGTGAACAATCTTAGACAACAGCTAGAGGATGTGACGGTGAATAGAGATCGATGGAGGTTTGTGGCAGAAGCCTACAAAGATGAGCAAGATACTGCATGATGGGCAATGACACTCCCAAGAGTGTCCCAATTATTGATGGAGACTTTGTCAGTCAAGAGAGAGTCAGCTAGGGTTGGTCGGGAAGCTACATACTATATGGGATTGTACCATCAGGTAGTCCCAGTAGATCAAAGGCAAGCAACATTCACAAACAAAGGAAGGATGCAGTGGGTGAATAGGTCAATTGGTGGTGTTGGTGTTTGACCACCCAGACATAGAAGTGGGGGGAGAGGTGGTTCTTCATTAGAATCTCCTTAGGCTGAGAAATGACACAGTTGTTGTTGTTGTTGTTGTTGTTTTTATATAATTTATTTATTTATTATTATTATTTTTATTTTTATTTTTATTTTTTTTATAATTTAATGAATGAATATATATGTATATATATGGATTATGATAAAAGAAGGATGTTTGTTTTGACTCATGTTCCTATGCCTTTGTGGTTGATCTTTTAGTCTCCCTGTTAAATCCAATAAATGTGAAACATGTGAAATAAATGACATATTGTTGTGTATAGAGACGATCACATGTTGTTGCTGAGAGCTTCAAAATGACTAGAATATATATATCGTCAACATTTAAATGTCTAAACTTCTTCCAAATGTATCACATTGATCAGATTTGACAAGAATACCAAATCAATCTTTTGACAAATGACTTATTGGATAATTATCATCACAGAGCGTTTGGTATCAAACAATCGCAAGATGTCATACAACTCTCACTGATATGAAAGTCATGAGAATATGAATATGACATTAGTCTGAGATTCGTCAAAATGAAGTATAAGAATTAGGGCACAAGAAGCCAGAATGACTTGAATGTTTCTTTCATACAAACACACTAGACATGCTAGAGTTCCTCCTTTTGCTAAGTGATTGATAATAATTTTAAACAATGCTCGCAGTGACCCTTATGTTCACTTAGCAAGATGAGCATTTGCAATTTCACTTGTAGCAAAAAGAAGTCACTCAAACAAACAAGGAGAAGAACCAACCTCACCAAAGTTTCCATATAAAAGGAGTTGAGGTACACATGGCCATCAAACATGATATGAAGGCTCTCATAGTGGACACCCCTCTTATATGGATCCTTTGGATCATTGGAACTAAACCAGAAAATAGAAAGAAAAGAAAAGATCATGCCGCCAGTCTTTGCATCTCTTGGTCAAGATAGACATCTTAGAGTTGCTTGAGGGAAGGATAAAGAAAAAAACACAAGCACTCAAAAGAAAACCTCGGTATGCTTTAGAGAGTTACAAATCTAGTTTCAGTTTTAGTGGATTGATGTTGGATCAGAAGTATATAGTGTGAAAAGTCTCAATAGGATGGTGATAGTAGGTGAACATAGTGAGCCTCACTAGTGAATGATGTGAGAAATCTTTCCAAGAAAAAGAAAAAAAATTAGAGTGCTAACGAAGTATCAGCAGGCAGACATAGTGAGAACCACTGGTGACTAATACAAGAGATCTTCAAGGAGAGAGATCTGAGAGCTAAGCATCAGCAGGAAGACATAGTGAGAACCACTGGTGACTGATGTGAGGAAGCTCCTCCAAAACTAATAGGACAATGCCCCCTAGACCAAGAAGGTGCCCCCAAGGTGTGACTAGTTTCAATCCATGTAGAGTTGAGCATAATCTCAAAAATAACTGAGAGTGAGTGCATGAGCTAGCAAACTAAAGAAGGAAAGTAAGGAGCAGTTTTACAGGGCCAAGAGGTGCTGAAATAGGTATAGCTTTTTGGAACAAGAGGTGCCTATTTACCAAGTTGTCACCATCTTGGCAGAAATTCTATTTTTTCTACCATGACGCCTGTTTGCCAGGTTTTCATCAATGGCACATTTTTTTCTTTTCTAAATTTTTTTTGTATTTTTTATTTTTTGATTTTTTTGTATTTTGTATTTTTTTATTTTTTTGTATTTTTGGTATAATCAAGCTGCCTGTTTACTAGGTTTTCACTAAGATGATCCCTTTTTTTAGAACATTTTGCAATTTTTAGGATTTTTTCAGAATTGAATATGTACAGGAGCATGCAGAAAATGTCTTAGCTATAGAACTGCTTTAGGTGCAAAGCGTTGATCAGCTCTTTGATCTATTCTCCTTCAGTAGTAGAGAGTTGATAGGCACCAAACCCAAATGTTGCAATAATAATATATGGACCAAGCCAATTTGGTTCAAACTTTCCTTTCTGTGTCTGTTGCTGTTGATTCTTGGGATTTTCTCTCAGAACGAGATCACCCACTTGGAATTCCCTTGGTCTGACCTTCTTATTGTAGCTCTTGGACATTTGTTTCTACTATGCTCTTAGATGATTGAATGCCACCTACCGACATTCATCTAGTAACTCTAGCTCTTGTAGCTGAGATATTCTAATGTCTTCATCAGTAATGAGGTTCTTCAGAGAGACTCATAATGTAGGAATCTCAACCTCAATAGGCAACACAACATCCATGTCATAAACTAAAGCAAAGGGCATGGCCCCTGTTGGAGTTTGAATGCTTGTTCTATAGGCCCATAAAGCCAGATTAATCTGGAGGTGCCAGTCTCTACCAAATTTATGAACTATGCAGTGTAGAATTTTAAGGATTGCCTTATTTGACGCTTCCACCTATCCATTACCCTAAGGATAATAGATGGAAGACCAATGCTAAGTAATATTGAACATGGAACATAGCTCTTTTAAATCCTTATTCTTGAACTTCCCCCCATTGTCAGTGATTATTGAGGAGGGTACACCATATCTATAGATGATGTAATTCAAGATAAACATAGCTACAAATTTTCCATTTTCTATAGTTAGAGGTACCGCCTCAACCCACTTGGTGAAATAATCTATAGCAATGATAATAAACTTGTGTCCATTTGAAGAAGATGGGTGAATCTGACCCACCAAGTCAAAGGCCCATTGCTAAAATGGCTAGAAAGTGATAAATGGGATTAACTCCTTGGCAGGAGCATGGATGAATCATGTCCAATTACTAAACAGATCATCCTAGATTTAGGATTATCATAGGCTAGGTAGCATAACGTTTCCACTAGGAACTCATGTATGAAATCATTTTATGGATTTTGTAATATAGAGGCTAGAGTAGCCATCGCATCAGCTGCTTTATTATCTACTCTCAGAATTTGCTAGAAAGTGATGTGTGCAAAGTATTTCCTTAGATCATCCACCATATTTTTATAAGGCACTAGTTTTTCATCCTAGGTTTGATAGATATCATTAAATTTATTGATGACCAATTGGGAGTCTCCAAAGAACTTAAGCTCATCCACACACCATTCAATAGCTATTTTCATACCATTGATCAAAGCTTCATATTCTGTGACGTTGTTTGTGCAAGGGAACAACATTTTATATGCCTTTGGTAGAGAGTATTTATGTGGTGCAATGAATAAGATTCCAGCACCTGACCCCTACTGGGTGAATGATCCATCAAAGAACATAGTCCATGTATGATGTGTGAGAACAACTTTTGGGACTGTTGGTGGATAGACCACCTCACAATAATTTGGATGTCCCATTTTATTTCATTAAAAAATTATATGCTGAATTTGTGCTCAGTAAAAAAGGTAAATTATTAGAGTATGAGACCGACCGAAGGTGTAGGCTAAGGCCATCCTCATGAGAGGCCATGGGCACACTAGGTGTAATCCCACACATATGTCCCACCTCCCAAGATTTCACCACCTCCTACAGTGCAACATGACACAAGAGAGAGGAGGAGGGACCAACGAATGGCACACCCTAACCTAAACCACCTTGCTTAACAACACGTGGAAGCAACAACAACACAATGGGAGAGAGAAAATGTAGGATCATTCATATATTTACTTCAAATAGATTCATGCATGCCGGGCTGTAAGGCCCTTCCGATTTCAGCAAGATATTACAATCAAACATAGAATTCCTAAAACATGTGAGGATCTGCAAATAATCTCTAATATTCTATCTAAATCTTACTCTCTCAAACTTACTCCTAAACTCTAACCAAACAACTACCATTATACAAGAGGCTACCAAACTGAGTCAGCCTTTAGATCCACAATAAATGGAAGGAACGGTCAAATCTAGGACCACATGCTTTCCAATGACAGATACCAACATTAAATCTGTGACCCAAATTAAATGCATGAGTCAGCCTAAACAAAAAATCAAAAGAAACCCGTCAGTAAGCAAAGCCAACTGAGCACCAAACAAGCATCACCGAGCACCAAGGAAATTCACTGAGCACCAGAGAGATAACCGACCAACACCGGTGAACAAAGGAAACCAAGCAACATCGAACCAACTCAGTCAAAGCAAGAACCAAGCAACATAAACAAACTCAAATATGTTTTTGGTGACATAGGATTACCAAGGACCTGAGATGCTCCTGCATCAGACACCTGGGGTTATTTGAAATGATTCTCTGAATCATTGAACAAGTATGATCCAAGCTACATCCAACTCAGACTGTGAAATCTGAGAAATGTCTTCAATCGATCTATTCTTCCACTTTACTAGATATTCCATGTACTATTTTCCTCTTGTACTTTTGCCAATTCTTTGCTCTAAAATATGTTCAATCTCTTCATTCTGCTTCTTAGGATAATCCATTGATACTGCCATGTCCTCTTCAGATTCATGAAACTCATACAAGTTAGAAATGTTAAATATAGGTGAAATATCCATGTCATCAGGTAACTCAACTTCATATGCATTTCCACTATCAATTTTTCTCGAAATCTTGCAAGGTCCAAACTTCTTCATCTTCAGCTTCCCATATGTTCCAACAGGAAATCTTCCTTTCTTCAAATGAACCATCACTTCATCACCAACATCAAAAGTCTTATGTCTTCTTGATTTATCAGCTCTGTCTTTGTATTTCTAATTATTCTTTTCTAGTTTAAGCTTCACATCTTCATGCAATGTCTTCATGTACTCAGCAAATTTTACTCATTCAGTACTTCTTTTTCTTTCATCATCAATGTCTCTTAAATCTGATATACCTCTCGGTTGTATGCCATTTACTATCTCAAAAGGTGTTTTTCCAGTACTCCTATTCACTAAATTATTGTATGCAAACTCTGCTTGTGCCAACATAGAATCCCAATTACCTGGTGTGTCTCCAACTAAAAATCTCAAAAGATTACCCAAGATTATGTTCATAACTTCTGTTTGTCCATCGATTTGTGGGTAAAACATAGAACTATATTTCAACTCCATACCCAAATTTCTCCAAAGAGTCTTCCAAAAGTATCCAACAAATTTACTATCTTGGTCAGAGATAATACTCCTCGGTAATCCATGCAATTTGACAATTTCCTTAAAGAAAAGATCTGCTATATGTACTACATCTGATGTCTTTCTACAAGGTATAAAATGTGTCATTTTAGAAAATCTATCCACAACAAAAATACAGAATCATTACCTCTTACTATATTTGGTAAGCCAAGAACAAAATCCATACTAATCTCAATCCAAGGTTTCTTAGGTACAACAATCGGTGTATACAATCCAGTATTCTGACTAACTCCTTTACTAACTTGACAAACTCCACAACTTTTCACAAATATTTGAACATCTTATACAACTATGGCCAAAAGTATTTGTCTTTAAGAAAATTCAATTTCTTATCAACACCAAAATGTCCAGCCAAACCACTACTATGTTTCTCTTTTATCACATTAGTTCTCATTGCTCCTCTTAGTATATACAACTGAATACCTTTAAACAACATACCTCCTTGCATAAAATATTCATCCCATTTAGTACTCTATTGATCTTGAATAGGTGCTTTGCACTTTCTCCATGACTCAGAAAAATTAGGATCAAATTCATAAGAATCTCTCATGTGATCAAAGCCTAGAATTCCTATTTTCATCTCGGTCATCAAAGATCTCCTTCTACTCTATGCATCAGCAACTTGGTTAGTGACTCCACTCTTATGCTTTATCACAAATGTATAACTCTGCAAATACTCAACCCATTTCATATGTCTTTGATTCAACTTATTCTGACTACCCAAATACTGTAAAGCCTTATGATCAGTATACAACACAAATTCACTCAGTATCAAATAATGTCTCCATTTCTTCAGTGCTTGAACAATAGCATGGATTTCTTGATCATACACAAAATATTTCCTTTTTGTATCATTCAACTTTTCACTAAAGAAAGCAATAGGTTTACCTTCTTGACTCAACACAGCTCCAATTGCACTACCACTTGCATCACATTCTACTTGAAATACCTTATTGAAATCAAGCAATGCCAAAATAGACAATTCAACAAACTTCTATTTCAGAGTCTCAAAACTTTTATCAACTCCATGTGTCCACTTGAATTCTCGTTTGTCTCCTCTCATAGTCTCAGTCATAGCATTACAAATTGAACTGAAATTCCTCATGAACTTTCGGTAAAAAATTTCCAACCCATGAAATGATCTTACCTCACTAGAATTCATAGGTGTAGGCCAATTCAAAATAGCTTCAAACTTTTTAGGATCCATTTTCAAACCATCAACTGAAATCACAAATCCCAAATACACAATCTCCTCTTTCATGAATGAACACTTTTTCAGATTTATCAACAACTTTTCTTCTTTCAATCTCTGTAAAACTTGTCCAACATGCAACAGATGTTCTTCTCTAGTCTTACTGAATATTAGAATGTCATCAATATATACAGTCACAAACTTACCAAAGAATTTCTTCAAAACTTCATTCATTAACCTCATAAAAGTACTCGATGTATTAGTTAAACCAAAAGGCATAAGCAACCACTCATACAAACCTTGTTTTGTCTTGAAAGCAGTCTTCCATTCATCACCTTCTCTGATTTTGATTTGATGATATCCACTTTTCAAATCAATCTTGGTAAAATACTTTGCTCCAATCAAACTATCCATTATATCATCCATTCTCAGTATAGGAAACCTATACTTCACTGTTATCTTATTGATTGCTCTAGAATCAGTACACATTCATCATTCTCCATTCTTCTTAGGTGCCAATACTATAGGTACTACATAGGGACTCAAACTTTCTCTAATCAAACCTTTCTCCAAGAATTCTTGAATCTTTCAATTCAATTCTTGATTCTTGGTAGGTGTCAACTGATGAGGTCCATTATTCGGTAAACTAGCTCTAGGGATAAGATCCATGCAATGATCAATGCTTCTCTTCAGTGGAAAACCATCAAGTACATTATCAAAAATGATTTCACTATACTCATTTCACTATACTCGGTGAGTAACTTATCAATCTCCTCAGGGACACTATCCTCTATTTTTATACTTAGTTTGTTAGGAATCACAACAAAACATACATCATTCCTCTTTAAATCCTTAACAAACTTTCTTCCTTCCATCAAACAAACTTTCACAGATGTGCAAACATTACAAACTATTTCTTCCATCAAAGGTAACAAGATTTGTCTTTTTCCATTAGCCAAAATAGTATACTTATGCAATCTCCCATCATATATAGCATGTCTATCATATTGCCAAGGTCTACCCAACAAAATATGACAAAAATCCATAGGCATGATATCACATAACACCTTATCATAGTACTTTCCAATCTTCAAATTCACATAACATTGTTCACTTACCAAGAGTGTATGCTCAACTTTGATCTATGAAATCTGATAGGGCTTCGGATGTTCCAAAATTTTCAACTGCAACTTTGTGACCATTTCCTCAGATGCTAGATTCTTTGAGCTACCATTGTCAATGACTACCTTCCAAACTTTATCAGAATCTCTACATCTAGTCTTGAACAAAATTTTCGTTACTGAATCTTCCTTTTTACCTTCATTCCATAGTGCTCTTCTTACCATCAAGTTATTTTCCTTCTCAGGTTCATTCGGTGACTCTTCTTGCACCAAAGAATTTCTACTACTACCAGCCTTCTTACTTGCATGTGTACACTCAAATGATCTATGACCTTCTTCTCCACAATTGTAACAAGTTCCTCAGAAACTTCCTTTGTTATAACCACCTTGGTAGTTACTACCTCTGCCTCTAGATGAACTTTCACCTTTCCACTTGGTCTTTCCTTTATCTAGAGTTATCTTTTCTGGTTCAAATCTACTTTTTTCTCCATTGGGTCTACCTCTTCCTCTAGGGAATCTACCACCTCTACCTCTTTGTCTTTTCTCATGTCTCTTATTCAATTTCTCCTCAACTTTCAATGCAAATTGATAAGCCTCTTCAATGTTCTCCAATTTAACCAAACTAATTTCTTCTTGGATGGAAACTCTCAAACCTTTTAGGTATCTATAAATTCTTTCCACATCATCTTCATCATGTCCAGATCTAATATCTAACCTATAGAATTCCTCAATATAATCATTTACCAAGCTATCTTTTTGCCTCAAACTTTGCATTCACCTAACTAAGTTAATCTGATAATCACAAGGTAAGAACTTTGCTTTCAATTTATTCACCATTTTACTCCATACCTTGATTTTGTCTTTCCCTTTCCTCTTTCTATCCAGCTACAGATGTTCCCACCATAAGGATGCATGAATTTTCAACTTTGTGCTTGCAATTTTCACCTTCTTTTCCTTAGGTACATTTTCATACTCAAAGTACTTTTCCATCTCAGTGATCCAATCCACTAATTCATCAGAATCCAACTTTCCACCATACTTAGGAGGATTAAAGTGTGGTGTAGACTTCAAACTTGTCAAAGCCTTCAAGAATCTTTCTTCACCCTGATCCATCATAGGTGCAGGTTCTACATCACCTTGTTCTACCTCAATTTCATCATCACTAACATCTTCAAGATGTCTTCCTCTTCTCTGGATTGTTTCAATAGCTTCTAATCTATCAACAAGTTGTCTCAACATGTCTGCCAATCCTAGATCCGCATCTTTCCTCCCAAGAACCATCTTGAAAACCCTCTACAATTGCAGGTCAGATCGTAATCTTCTACCCCAAAACAATTTAACTAGGGCTTCACAAGAAGGAACCTTCAAATCTAGATTTGCAAACCTAGATCTAGATCTCACCTCGATCTAATACCACTTGATGTAAGAGAGGGGAGGAGGGGCCAATGAATGGCACACCCTAACCTAAACCACCTTTCTCAACAACATGCAGAAGTAATAACAACACAATGGGAGAGAGAAAATGCAGGATCATTCATATATTTACTTCAAATAGATTCATACATGCTGAGTTGTAAGGCCTTTCCAGTTTCAGCCAAATATTACAATCAAACACAGAAGTCCTCAAACATGTGAGGATCTATAGATAATCTCTAATCTTCTATCTAAAGCTTACTCGCTCAAACTTACTCCTAAAATCTAACCAAACAACTATATTTATATAAGAGGCTAAAAAATTGAGTTGGCCTTCAGATCCACAATCAATGGAAGGAATGGTCAGATCTAGGACCACACACTTCCTAATGATGGATACCAACATTAAATTTGCAACCTAAATTAAATGCACAAGTCAGCCTCAACAGAAACTCAAAAGAAACCCGTCGGCAAGAAAATCCAACCGAGCGCCAGACAAGCATCACCGAGCGCCAGGGAAATTCATTGAGTGCCAAAGAGATAACCAACCAACACTAGAAAACAAAGGAAACTAAGCAACACCAAACCAACTTAGTCAAAGCAAGAACCAAGAAACACAAACAAACTCAAATATGTTTTTGGTGACACAGGATTGTGAAGGACCTGAGATGCTCTTGCATCACAACATCCTGATATTATTGCTGAGGCTGGCTCATAGAATATTCAAGCCATTCACACCTTGAGTAATCTACTGGTACGTAGAGCATGAAATTATTTCCTCCTCATCCTAATGCTTCTAGCCCTTCCACATCCTCCATGAGCTCACATGTTTGTGTGTCCCACACTTGCATTATGTGCAAGAATTTGTGCTTAGGTCCCTAGAATGATAGTGATGCATATAACTATGTCTTCGAGGTGGATGATACTACACAACACACTACAAGCACTAAAGCACCTCATGAATATATGCATCAAGGGCATAAAGAGCCATGAAATCCTACTGTTATGGTAAGGGTAAACAATTCACTTTTTACATTGTATTTAATTTTAAACGTTCATATTTTTAGTAGAATTTTCTTATAATGATTTCCCACTTATGTTTTTTTATGTGTTACATTTATGTTCAATTGATGAAAGAGTAGGAGATGGCATAGGTGGAGGTGTCCATGCTTTCGGCCATATCATTTTGCCTTGACACTTCCATGGTACATATGTTTTAATGTACTCATTAGTTTCCTTAAATTATTATAATAGTATATGTACATGTGTTTTTTATTTTTTATGATCATCTTATTACATACTGATGTAGGTGTCACTAGTTGCCACTTGGGGAAATGTGAGGGGGTTCAAGCATCAGGTGTTGACAAGGGGAAGGTAATTTAGTTTGTTTATGCATACATGTATACTTGTCAGTTGTGCGTACTCATTTTTAATTTACATGGTTTATTTTTTAGAGAGTGGTGTTTGATGATGTCATGAGACCCTTTCACTATGATAGAATCATAGACATCTCAATTTGTAGTGATAGCCCCATGGTACGTATATTTCTAAAGTTATTTGTGTGTATTTTACTATCAAGTATATATAATATGATCAATTCATGATTGTATGAAGTATCTGTTTGAATTTTTTAGGTCACCCCTAGTTTGAGGGAGGTAAAATGCCAAGGGTTTGTATCGATGATGACTCGGCTGACATTTCCTAAAGAAATTTCAACACAGGTAAGTTTTAATGTTAATTCAGTTATTTTGTAAACATATATTTTCTACCAAGGATTTAACATTAAATAGTATAACTCCTAGATCAATCTCATGTTCACAAACATATATAGGTCAGAGTCAACATTGGTGGAATTGTTCCTTTTCTACCAAGGACATATAGTAGGTCTCCTATTTGCTTGAGGAGACAGAGAGGTGAGGTACATGAGAGTTCAATTTTAGTTTAAATTTTATTTATTATTGTTGACAATGATTTTGAATTTTTATTTTTTATTTGTAGAAACCATATAAATTAAGTAATCTAACTTGAGGTTTCGCTTTTGTGTTTGAATGGAGGATCCATTAGAGGCAAAGAGTACTTCAAAGAGGTTGCATTTTGATGATCCACCAGTAGAATAGGATGTCCTAGAAACATTTGTAGTTGAACTTCTTATTTTGAGATGTAATATGACACATTTTGAGATGGTGTATGCCATATTTTATCTAGATATGTTGATTTTGTAAATATGTATGGAATTATTGTTCATTTTTATATATATGAAACTTGATATTCGATCCAATTTGTTAATTATGTGTTCATGTATTCCTTGTTAGTATGTAAATGTGCTTGTGTGTATGTACTTATGTGTACGATTCATGCCTTAAGTATATTCATGTATATTCAAGTACATTCTTCATAACCTAAATTCATGTGTATGGGCTACGTGCATGACTTAAGTGAATTCATGTGTATGCTTTATAATCTATGTGCTACATGTATGCTTCATGACTTAAGAAAGTTTATGTGTACACTTTATGTGTTACATGTATTCACATGTGTAATTCATCATTTAAGTGAATTAAAAATTTATGTGCTACATTGTATTCATGTGTATCTGATGCTCTCAACCAAGAAAATATGATGTAGAGCCGGTCTCTACTATCCCCTCAAGGAACCCAACTCATCTTGAGGATTTTACAAGCATCTTAGAATCTACTCAAGGAGTTAGTCTCAACTCAAGGGTCAAATAGAGTGCTATGACTTTAGATAACCAACACATCAGACATTTTGACCAAGTTCACTTCTTCTAACCTCTCATCCCAACTTCTCTTGGCACGAACTCCATTCTAGGCCTCTTAGTGCACCTAGAGCCTCCATCTTGTCAAAACTTGAAATAGGTATTCCACCTTGATTCTAACACCATATAAAATCTTAATATGGTCCATCTATTATGTTCCACCAATCTACCAATTCTGGTAAACTCGTCTTCCACCAATCCTCTCCAATAGCCCTTCTAGGCTTGTAGCCTTCACCAGTCATAAATCAACCTTTTTCTACAAAATTCTCCGAACAACTCAAGAAACTAGTGGTTGATCTAGATACCCTTTTGGATTCCTTAAATCCTTCCCAAGACTCAAGTTAGACTCCTTTGGACTAAATGCCAAATCCACTACCCTAGCACCTACAAACTAGGCCTAATTTCCTCCAAATAACAAAGCAACTTATATATGCACTTACTCCTTGCACACCAAAGCATGAAATCATCTTTCTTAAGGTTTCAAAGCATAAGGTTTTTAAGTTTATAAAGTTTCACCACTCACCAAATTTTCTAGCCACCAAACCCTTATTTCTAGGGTCATATACCTAGGATCTACTCAAAAGACCTTTGTAACTCTCTCCAAGATAACTTTTAAAAAGGTTTAAAACAACCTTTGTAATCCAAACTAACCTATAACCCCATATGATAAAATTCCATATTTTAGCACTTCAAGTGCTTTTACATCATTTTATTAACTCTATTGGCCATTTTATATCCATTATAGACCTTATAGGTCTTTAGATAAATCCAACTAACCTAGGATTAACTTAATCACCCCTAGTGACCCCTAGGTATATTTAGCCCTTCCCAATGACATTTAATGGCTTACAATGCATGATCCTTTACAAAGGATTATCAATCTATACAAAATATCATCAAATGACCATTATTGGTCTATTAAAAAATTAAATGACCCTTGAGGGTCATGTTGTCTTCACCTGCACCAAAGGATCTATCAGTGACCCTGGTGCACTCCTTAGGTCCTATCCTTGACTTTGGTGCTCCTGCACCAAAATCCTTCAAAGTTCACTTCACAAATCCAATGATCACGATGTCAAATCAAATCTTATGCAATGTATCAGGTTAGAGCTCTATTATACATGTCAAAGACACGTCCTTCTATGAGAATCAATAAGCACATTCATGGAATGATGCTTCTACATCAAGATTTTGTCAAACTGTTATTGAGAAAATAATGACCTATCATTCTAGGTACCAAACCCTCCTTTCTAGGGTCTATAGGTCAGGGCTTGTTCAAAAAGACTCTTGCAAATATCTCTAGATCCCCCAATGGATCTAATACATCCCTATGGACCCCAATAGTATAGATCCATCACAAAATATACTCATCCATTGGACTATATGCTCACAACAATGACTAGTGTTTCTTCATGCACCTTCAATTAGCATTTAACACCATTTATGGTCTCTCCACCACCATATATCCATCATATCCCTGCACCCAAACACTATTTAATAGACAATAAATTTACTCCATTTCAAATCATGAACACATTCCACAATACATTCAAATGACCATCCTTGGTCTCTTTACATTTGCCAATGACCCTTTATGGTCATGCCCCCATCTCCCTTAGAGTAGCAACATTTGTGCATTGTGGGCACAAACTGATGCTTCCAACACATCTGGTTGGGTAGGTTTACCCTAGGAATGGTCCCACTTTGCCTCTTGACACACCAGAATGCTCACCAACATACACAATGGTACTTAGTGGACCTTGGGAATACTTTGGTCTGGCATGTTGATGAACATTCTACTGAATTCATGTTCTGAATGAGGTTGTCACTAGTTTTTACCCTCCCAATGAGAGCTAATGGCATAGATCATTTAGTGTCAGGATGAACGATTTGGAAGAAACCTAGTGGTGTAACTTTCAACTGACCCTCACTACAAGTTTTGGGATCAAGTGAGACTAGTGTGCCAAATTCAAAAAAAATTGAATCTCCCAGAATGAAGATAGGTTATTGTAGGCCTTAGAAAAATTTTCATGTATCATCTCAAGGATCACTGATACCTCTCACGGGGTCTGAGATATGAGGCTCAAAAGATCTCTACCCAATCATGCTTATTGCACCTTGGGGAAACTTTGGTCTGGCATGGTCGCGAATGTTCTAGTGACTCAGTGGTCAAAATGGGGTTGTCACTAGCATTTACCCACCCAAATGAAGCTAATGGAATAGACCATTTAGTGCCAAGATGAATGGTTTGGAAGAAACCCAGTGGTGCAACTTTCAACTGATCCTCACTGCAAGTTTTGGCATCAAGCGAGATTGGCGTACCAAATTCAAACAAATTTGAATCTCCCAGAATGGAGAGAGGTTATTGTAGGCCTCAAAAACATGGTGTTGTTGCATCTCACAATTTTTTGATACCTCTCACAGGGTCTGAGATACGAGCCTCAAAAGATTGATGCTCAATCATGCTTAGTGCACCTTGGGGACACTTTGGTCCGGCATGGTCGCGAATGTTATAGTGAATCAGTTGTCAAAATGGGTTTGTCACTATCATTTACCCACCCAATTGAAGATAATGGTGTAGTCCATTTGGTGCCAGGATGAATGGTTTGGAAGAAACCCAATGGTGCAACTTTCAACTGACCCTCATTGCAAGTTTTGGCATCAAGCGAGATTGGCATTATGCCAAATTAAAAAAAATTTGAATCTCTTAGAATAGAGAGAGGTTATTGTAGACCTCACAAACATGGTCCTATATTATCTCATGGGTTTGTTGATACCTCTCACAGGGTCTGAGATACGAGTCTCAAAAGATTTCTCCCCAATCGTGCTTAGTGCACCTTGGGGACACTTTGGTCCGGCATGGTCATGAACGTTCTAGTGACTCAGTGGTCAAAATGGGGTTGTCACTAGCATTTACCCACCCAAATAGAGCTAATGGCACAGACCATTCAGTGCCAGGATGAACAGTTTGGAAGAAACCCAGTTGTGCAACTTTCAACTAACCCTCACTGTAAGTTTTGACATCAAGTGAGACTGGCGTGCCAAATTCAAAAAAATTTGAATCTTCCAAAACATAGAGAGGTTATTATAGGCCTTAGAATCATGGTCTTGTAGCATCTCATAGATTTTTGATACCTCTCATGGATCCCAAGATATAAGCCTCAAAATATCACTACCCAATCGTGCTTAGTACACCTTGGGGACAGTTTGGTCCAGCATGGTCATGAACGTTCTAGTGACTTAGTGGTCTAAACAAGGTTGTCACTAGCATTTAACCACCCAACTAGAGCTAATGGAATAGACCATTTAGTGCCAGGATGAATGGTTTGGAAGAATCCCAGTTGTGCAACTTTCAACTAACCCTCACTACAAGTTTTGGCATCAAGCGAGATTGGCGTGCCAAATTCAAAAAAATTCAAATCTCCCAGAATAGAAAGAGGTTATTGTAGGCCTCAAAAAAAAGGTGTTATAGCATCTCATAGTTTATTGATACCTCTCATAGGGTCTGAGATACGAGCCTCGAAAGATCACTGCCCAATTGTGTTTAGTGCACCTTGGGGACACTTTGGTCTAGCATGGTTGCGAATGTTCTAGTGACTTAGTGGTCCAAATGGGGTTGTCACTAGCGTTTACGCACCCAAATGGAGCTAATGGCATAGTCCATTTGGTGCCAGGAAAAATGGTTTGGAAGAAACCTAGTGGTGCAACTTTCAACTGACCCTCACTGCAAGTTTTGGCATCAAGTGAGATTGGCATACCAAACTTAAACAAATTTGAATCTCCCAGAATAGAGAGAGGTTATTATAGGCCTCATAAATATAGTCCTTTATCATCTCATAGTTTTTCATCACCTCTCATAGGGTATGAGATATGAGCCTCGAAAGATCACTTCTCAATCATGCTTAGTGCACCTTGGGGACACTTTGGTTTGGCAAGGTCACAAATGTTCTAGTGACTCACTGGTCCAAATGGAGTTGTCACTAGCATTTAAGCACCCATCCGAAGCTAATGGCATAGTCCATTCGGTGACAGGATGAACGGTTAAGAAGAAACCCAGTGGTGCAACTTTCAACTGATTCTCACTGCAAGTTTTGGCATCAAGCGAGATTGGCGTTCCAAATTCAAAAAAATGTGAATCTTTGAGAATGGAGAGAGGTTATTGTAGGCCTCAGAAACATGCTCCTGTAGCATCTCACAAGGTCTGAGATATGATCCTCAAAAGATTTATGCCCAATCGTGCTTAGTGCACCTTGGGGACACTTTGATCTGGCATGTTCGTGAATATTGTAGTGACTCAGTGTTCGAAACGGGGTTGTCACTAGTGTTTACCTACCCAATCGGAGCTGATGGCATAGTCCATTTAGTGCCAAGATGCAATCCTTCAACACTATCCCTTCACCCTAGGGAATCACCATTTTACTTTGGACACATTTGACCAATTTTGACTCAATGAATCCAACTATTACATCATTTGACGATACAAATGTACATAGAATTAAGACAATACAAATGTAAGGATACAAAATTAAGACGATACAAATATAAGGATACAACATTCATAGTAAGGAAACACAATTTTTGCACTTTACATGGCATTAAGATGATACAAATGTCGGCTCTTAATATTTGCAAATCAACCCCATGGCTCTTTTATATTTCAAATTTTGCATCAATTTTTTTATATACAAAATTTGGCATCTAAATATGCACATTACATTCAATTGTTATTTTTATATATACAAAATTTTGCATCTAAATATTCACATTACAATCAATTGTTATTTTTATATACAAAATTTGGCATCTGAATATGCACATTACATTCAATTTTTGTTTTTATATACAAAATATTAGATACACAACTATATATAAAAAATAAGTGTCCTTTCCACTCCTAAAGTGTATAAGTTTAACACATGGTACTCATTGACATCTACATTCCAAACCCTACATTCGGAAGGCAGAAGAAAAGTTAATAGAGAATATAATAAGTTTATATAGGTTGACAAAAAGATTATGAATGTATAAGTAACTAAAGGAACCAAAGAACATGACTAGCCAGTGCATAGTAAAGTTTATCGTCATAAAAGATGGGCTAATCAAATGCACACATCGATCTTCTATATCGATCATATATGTATCCAACTAGATTTACAATCCACATACAAAACCAAGTTTATTGGCTCAAACAAATAAAGTAAAAAACTACAATTAATTTATTGAACGTAATTGTAATAAACATGAAAAACCTTGCAACTTGAGTTGAACTTACCTACTGAAGTGTGCTTGAAGGGTCATCTCTCTTCTTGAGGGTATTCAATATTGTTTCATGATCAGTAGTACTAATAGTCCAAAGTTCCTTTGTCTTTGGTTTTCCTTGATGTTTCAACAACTTAACATTGGCCGCTATAACAATGTGTGAATACATGAGAATGGTTTTATTCTTCTCATAGTCTTCAAATGCAGGAATGCCATTATTTCTAATCATATATGTGTGCAACCATGTTCCCTCAACAACATGTGATCCTGTTGGATATGTGAACATATCATCATCTATTGTCGGTTGTGCAAGTTTATGCTTTCCTTGTACACAACGTGCTAACCAGTAATATGATATCTCAGCATTCCCTTATGGTGCAACCAATGCAAAAACTTGTCCTGGTTGTAGAAGATCTAAAAGATGGTCATAGTCAATTGAACAATCTATTTCATCATTTATTAAAGAGACTGACAAATAAAGGAGTTAGATAATGTAGAACCCATGTATCAGCCCACTCACTTGACTCACACTTATCCCAATCACACTGAAGACACCTCAGCTAATAAAAAGCCAACTCTCATGTACAAATGGTCCATGTACTAGCATCTGAGCTTTGAAATGAATGCATTTTTTAAGAATCTTTCACAGTTTGACAATCCAACCTATCTCCTATTGTGCCCAACTCAACCAACCAAAAGAATCTCTCCACCACTAAATCAAGAGGCCCCCCTTGTGACAATGTTGAAGTACACCAATCAATAATAGAATGAGCATCAAGGATTTCTACACCTGAAATCCCTAGTTGCTCCTTAACTAGAGCTCTCCTTATGCATGCACCTGGTCCATCATGCTCCCCTTTTCCATGACCAGCCTAAAAAAAATCCAAATATGAGGTAAACCTTTCTCTACATGCATTCTACATAACCAATATAACATACGAGCATTTTTTAATTGACCTGTGCAGTTATTTGACCAAATGAGATGTCTATCCATAGAAATATTATTTTCTCGCATCCACTCAAAATAATTTCAAAGAAATGTTGGACATACTCGGATGAGTGAGATATATCATCACTCATATAAAAATGGTACTCTCTGATTATCTTCTGGTCATCTTTTGTACTATTAGGGGAATGTCTATATTTTATGTGCACGAATTTTAGCAACCTGAATAGAATTGTAATATTGAGCTTGCAACTCATTTTGGGGGTGAAATTTATAGTTCTTTGCAAATTCAACAACTGATATAATAGTGTGAATGATGAAAGTGTCCTTACACATCTTGAATTGTTTATCCAACCAATGAGACCTGGGACTATGCCTTGCATACTTGTAAAAAAGATTCTTCCTGAAATCTGAAATAAAATTTGCTACATTGCATTCTTTTGTAACCAACTCACATCTAGAGCCTTCACCTCCAATTTTCAATGTATATTTTAATGGTTCCATATACCTTTTTGTGGACAATTGTCTTTCGAAAATCATGTTCGCAGCCCTCATGAAAACATTCAACAAACTTCACTAGCCCACCACACTCTAAGGACTTGTTATTTAAAAAATCTTTTCTATAAAAGAAGCATCCATCATCTGTAGGACATAAAAATAATAATCTAGCAAGTCTCTTGATGATTTTGGAAGAGCACTTGCACCACACTCCTCCAATATTACACTAGTATGCAAAGTAGAATGAAGCAATCGTAACAGTTCATGGTGCATTGAAAACTCCACATGATATTTGCAACAACAAGTATTTCGAATCTTAAGAGGCATACAAAAAAAGGCTTGAGGGATTCAAAATCTCTTTGTGATATTTGCAATGTTGGATGTGTCTCACAAAGTGTTTTGAACAAAATTGTTTGAGTCACCTCCAAATAATGTTTGGGATGTGGGGTGCGGTCTAGAATGTCAATTCTCAACTTCAAGACATCCTTCACATTTGGTGACACTCTTGAGTTAGATTGCCAAAATAGCTGAATTTGATCCTTCACACCATCGGTAAGCTTCTTATCACAATGTGAAAGTCTCCCACCATAAGCCCACATATCATGTTGAAGAGGATCATCAAGTCTTTCTCTTCTTGCAAGTGCTCTATCCAAAGTTTTACAATTTAGGTTCAAGTCAACATAAGTTTTTCTCATCAAACGAGCCTTTCTCAAATGATGACTTACTAAGGATGTTGTAACCCTCCTAGCGGCTCTCTTATCTTTTTCCTTGGTAGTCTTCCCAATGGAATTGAGAGCACTAAAAATATTTCTCAAAATAATAGAATTCCTCCTTTTTCTTATTCACACTAATCTTCAATTTGACTAGTATACGTCTCATCTTCTACATCTTTAACAATTGCAAAAACATTTGACATTTCTCAACCAATGTCATGTGGCTAAAAAAATTATCAAAAAGTTTTGAAACCCACAACCAAATGGTTCTTTCTGATCTCTTGAGATTGAAATTACTCATTATGTTCTCATCAATTTCAAGTAACCATTTAGTTGTTCTTGAAGGTCTCAATTTTGAAGTTTATCTTTCTTCCTCCCAAGGGACTTCATTTCTCATATAATTTGGAGATGTGTTACGTTGATTTGGTTCTTGTGTACCATTATCATTGTCAATTCCTTCATATTCAATTGGTGGATTGTCATTGTCAATGTCCACACTTCCATTGTCCACATCTACATGTTCATTTTCAAAACCTACATTTTCATCTTCAATCCCTACATTCTCATTTTCAATATTAATGTCATAAATAGTTTCAAATTCATGTTCTTCTTCAATTGAAACCACATTTAAGGGTGGGCCTATGCCCAAATCTTCATTAATATTTAACATACCTTGTCTCTTATTTTGATGGGAAAACCTATCCATTTCTCTATACACTTCAATCTCTTCATTTGTGAGTTTTCTCTTTCATTTATGCTTTTGACGACTACTACTCCCCATAGTGAGACCAAAAAGGTGATGCAAAAACCTTTGGTAATAGACAAATTTCAACCAAGAAGGGGGAAAAAGTGGATTTTTTTCTTCTACAATTGAGACCCTGTGATTCTTTGCAAAAAAAATGCTTCTTGGGCAGGGACCCAGAGAATAAACTTTTTACTTTTCAATGCTAGTAAAAAGATTCAGATATCCAAAAATATTAGATATCTAGAATTATCAGTATCTAAAATCTCTCACCCATTTTTTTCCAAACTCTCTCTCTCTCTCTCTCTCTCTGGTGCAGGGGATCTTTGAAGATTATTTATTCAAATCATTTAAAATTTCATGGGACCATGTCAAGAAATGGTTTAATTTCTTAATTTGCATGGTAATGTATTCGACAAAGACATTATATGACATTTGTAACCAAAATTCCGAAAGGAATACAAAGGGTCATGAGTAGGTGGACGGTTTGATAACTATCCAAGAATCTCTATTTATAGACAAAAATGTAATTGCAAAAGGGAGAGATTCGACAAAGAGTGGGTTATGAGAGATAGAATAGGAATTGTGGAAAGAGTTGGGCTCTCTGGCCTCTAGCCAGAGAGTCATCAATAGTATGTATTTCTTGATTTGTAATGAAATGTCTTTTTATGGAATCGATCAATGGTATTTTTTAAATTTCTTTGAAGTCATTTTCTAAACATTTCCTGCAGATCGATTTCTTAGCTTCCCTTTTGGATTTGCTATGGTATGTTTAGTGATTTCAAGTTTTAACAATCCCGATTGGGATGATGGAGGCCATTATTTTTGCAGAGAATATATTTAATAAAAATCCGATTGTTGATTCATAATGATATCTAACTTAGAAATGGTTTCAAGAACCATCATACTATTATTGTACTCGTTTCAAATCTTGAAACGGTTATTGGGAAGGTGGCGGAGTTGTTTACGTCCATGTGGAGCCTAGGAAATATGTTTCGACAATCACTATGGAGAAGAAACCCGAGTGAGATTTGTGCATAGTGGTATTTGTAACAATCAAATGATATTATGTGTCATTTCTAAATCGACATCATATCAACGTGCAACTCAACATTTGTAAATGGAGAAACGTGGCGAGCGCATGTTTACATGCATGCTCGAGTTGGAATCTGACCCACATAGTAATGAATTTAGTTTGAATTTAATTGACTACTGGTGAGTTTTATAAAATGATAATTATGGAGCCTAATATCAAGTTGATGTTGTTATTATCAGATGGTGAGTCCCTAATCTATATCCATAAAGAAAGAGAAAGGATAATATGTAGATTTTAAAGAATGCTATCGAAGCCCTCTGCATCTCTCTCTCTCTCTCTCTCTCTCTCTCTCTCTCTCTCTCTCTCTCTCTCTCTCTCTCTCTCTCTCTCTCTCTCTCTCTCTCTCTCTCTCAGGTATTATTTAACATATAATATAAATATTTAATACAAATATTATACTATTATACAATAGAGAAATAAATAATAATATTATACAATACTAATATAAAAATTTATATAATACTAATGCTATGCTATTATCATTTAATATTAATATTAAAAAAATTAAATTTGTAATATATAACTTAAAATTGAAAAAATACTCAACTCATTTAATATTAACATAAAAAAAAATTTAATATGTAACTTGAAATTGAAAAAATGGTCAAAATGAAATGTTGAATTAGGCGGGAAATTTTGGATATCCGATATTATCGGATATCCAAAATTTTTGGATATCTGATGTTATCGAATATCTGATTAGGCTTGGTATTTGCCTTGGGAAATGCCAAACGTGAATTGTCAACCCATTAGGCATGTTCAACAGATTTGTTTTGATCTTGAGACTTCGACCATGTAGCTGATGACTTTTATTCACCCGAAATTGATGAAACAAAAAGGGTTTCTTAAAGACATTATCAGCTTTCCATCAATATAATTGTTGTCAAATTTTGAGTTCAGTAAGTAATTATTACTTGATTTTTAATTGAGTTATATTTAAAGTCGTAATTGTCATACTGATTGAAAAATAACTATAACTTTCAAACCGTTTAACCTTTTTAAAATCCGAAACACATGCTTCACATTCTATGCTTCGGCTACTATAAGAAAAAAAGAAATTTTTTTTCAATTTTGTAAAGTTCATAATTAGTTAAGGTGGTCAGACACGGGGAGTTTTTTAATTCTAAATAAGTTGTAGTAGAAAATTCATAATTAATTATTTATTTGGAAAAAATTTACACAAAAATATGTGTCACATCCGGGCATGAGTCTACTACTTATATCTAGAATTTTGGAAAAATATATCATCATTTGATTATGATTAAGGTGGTCATACCCACACATACTTTTTATCTTTTCCCTAAAATTTTTGTACTACTGCATTGATATCTAAAATTTTGAACAATTAGATTAATTTTTTTTAGACAAGGGCTAGTAGTTTAGAAACTACATTCAATTTTCTACAGATTCTATTCTTACAACTTTTTCACATCAGATTGATAATATGTTCAACTTTTTACGTCAAGTTGACTAACCTCAATTTTCTGATTTTTCATTGCCACTTAAGGCAATAGTTTGGTATATGTTTTTATGAAATGTAAAAGTGAATCATCAAATGAGATTAGTGAGAAGAGTTGTGCTCCATAGTAGGATTGGAATCATGAGTGATCAAATTATCATCCGAGATCCTAAGGAAAGGAGAGGAAGACTCAGGATCAAAGGAACCCATAAGTATGTGACTTCTTCTAACCGAGATATTATAAGTAGGACTAAAGGTAGTAAAGCTCATATACCAATGCAATGCAAATGAACTAAATTAGGAAAACACAAGGCATGAACAAATAAATATTTTTTTTATTTTTTCTTTATATGATTTTTTTTATTTTATTTTTGAAATGTAAATGCAAGAACATAAAAGAAAGATAATCTAATATACATGCAAGATCTAACATAAAATGTAAATCTAACACCACAAAAGAAAGAGATGTCATAAGAGGGTTCACCAAAATGTAAAGAATGAAAAATAATGTGTATGTGTGTGAGGGATGAAATGATGAATGGTGATTTGAAATGTGGGTGAATGGTTATCCTTTATGTATAGATTAATTGGGGAAGGTAAGATTCTCTTCTTAACCCCAAATTTCCAAAGGAAAGATCCAAATTGATTAACCATAAGAAAATAGTCAATGCATAAATGAATCAATCGATTAGTAATAAGAAGAAAGAGGAAAACATTACATTCCGTTTTGGAAGAGAGTATAAAAACCTTAATTAAAATGAATTGAAGACAAATACTAACCTCAAAGTATAGCAAATCTAGAAATTACTATTTTCTGGTGTCTATACTAAGTTCTAGAAATTTTGCAACCAGATCTGGAATAGAAACACATAGACGGATAAAACCTAAAAATCTTTTTATTTTCTAAACCAGGTCAACCTTGATCCAAATACCGATCGACCTTGACCTGCACTGCTTCGACGAAAATTTTGTTCACATATCCCAAAAGTTTTCCAAAAAGAGTATCTGAATCTTCTTTGTAATTCGTTGTTCCGTACCTGTTCCTGCTAGAAAAATGGTTTTTTTTTTTTTGGATGAGGGTTTGCCTTGATCAAACCCTAGTTTTGGAATTAACCTTGAAATAGAATTGAAATTGCAGTAATAAACAAAGTAAATAGAACAATTCACCTTTCTTATGTTGAAACCCTTGTGGAGGATTCGAATCCTTGAATCCACAAGTATGGATGCTCCAAATGGATGTAGAATTGTAGGATGTAGGATGTCTCAAATAAATTTTCTTTAGATCTTCAACACCAATCTTGAATGGATATGGATGGAGAAATCT
>BSBK01014619.1:10000-45418 GCA_027943335.1 Chamaecyparis obtusa | reverse complement strand
ATAAATGTATATATTATATGTATATATATATATATGTATAGTATATATATATATGTATATACATACATATATATGTAATATACATACATATATATGTATAACATACATACATACATATATATATATACATTATATATATATATATATATATATACATATATATATATATATATAATATACATATATATATATAATATATATATATATATATATATATTATATATATATATATATAATATATATATAGTATATATATATATATACACCATGAGATTACAAATTTTATAAAGAAGATAATTAATAAATAATATGATGCTAAAGGATATTACACAGCCTATTGCATACAATGATAGCATAACATTAAAAATGATGCTAGGATCTATTTGTTGGATCATAAGGAATCCCTACATATAACCCACAAAATTTTAGTTAAAGAAAGTGTCACAATCTTACAAACTTAATCTGCCTCTATGTCTATATCCTAATTTGAGGCTTTCCCTTTTCTTTTTTTGTTCTTATTCTTCATTCAAAGTGAGGTAGTATAGAGACACTAGAGAATTTTTATTGTGGGTTATGATAAATAAGAGTGATTCAAACTCTTTTGGAATCTTATCATATAAAACCCTAGCCAATTTCATTATGTGCACATTACAGGCCAAGTTGAGTTTAGCTTCATCTTTTTCCATCAAAGACCTTTTGAGATCCAAATAGACACATAAGAATCAATAATATTTTAGTGCATCCCTTTTTGAAAAGCACTTTAGAATAGAGCATTGTCTTCTTGAATTTCATAGAATTTTGTTTCCCGGATTGAGTATTGTGGTGAGACAATTCTTCATGAACATAACTAACACCTAGCTCAATTATCAAACCACGAGACTAAACTAGATCCATAGAATTGAACAAAATGATGTTCGTTTATTTTGGTTATCATTAGGATTTTTTTATCAAATACTTCACTCCTCAACACACATCCACAACTTTCTTATCTTTCAAGATAGTTTTATCTTTTATTTATATAATCCGAGTTCTCAAATAAACTTCTTCAAGTATGATTTGATGAATCATATGAACATGTGATTTGCAAAAGCTACATATGTCAAACCCAAACACTATTTGTTGGCAAGAAAAGTATATGTAGAGAAAGACGAGACAAATATGACCTAAAATACCTTGACACACATTACCTTGGTATTCCCTTTGGGCTAGGGGTTCGTCTTCATGATATATAAAATTTCTTCCTTGTTAAAGTAAGAATACAATTTTTAATAGGGTTAATAAGTAGTTCTCATCAACCAATATTGTTCAAGATTTTAAATTGGATCCTTTGGACATTCATGTTTATTATTATCTTGTTAGATGCCTTCCTAAAAAATTTATGAGACCTTCACGAATGTGTTTGAGATTTTTGGTGGGACACATTGGGATGATAAAATAGGTTTTAAATATTCTTCTTGGTTTCATTTCAATAAACCAAAATATAGATGGGGATAGGGGATTTTGTATCCCATGACTCAAGTGGTTTTTTATCTTCTATGTTGATAATAAGAATTTTTTTGAGGGAGGACAATGGAAAATCTTATTGTAGCATAGGATATCTCTCACTGATATGAATAACAAATAGAAAGCGATGAATTAGATGGATAAGATTCTTCTTGCCCTTTTTTTTTTGTATTGAATCCTTCATTCCATTGCAATCCATTTTAAAGGCTTTGACCTTTGTATGTAATTGTTTTAATTGAAGAAAGGATTTTTTACATCATGGCTTTATCTTTTCGAAGTCAATTATTTGTGGAATGAACTTGTATAATATTAGCATAGCCACTCGCTATTTCATTTCCCAAAAAATGTCAATATTTTTTTAACAAGGTGGTGAAAGATTTAAATGGACTCTTAACTAGATTTAGTAGGCATTGTATTAAGGATTATTTTCTCCTAAATAATTATAGTCCAACCTTGGTTTCCTAATATTTGTTATGTCTTCGATTTCCTATGGAGCTCATGATGAAGTTATGTACTCCTTTATAATGTGGTATCTTTAAGGATTGGTTATGGATGCAAAAGTATATTATTTTGTACTTTCTATTATAAAAGATTTAATTGTAGATTTTTTATAACAATGAGTTTAAATCTAAGACTTAATATGAAATAGAAATCTAGATTTAAAGCAAGGAAAAGGAGGAGTTTGAGTGCTCCAATTTGGCAATCTAAGGCTAAGAAATATTCTCAAGTTTTGTAATGGAAACTTTTACATTACAAACTTCCTATTTTCTTTGGGGATAAATTAAGATTTTTGAATTTGCATTCAATTAAGTGTTTGTTTTGATAGAATAGTGAATTTAATAAAAATCATATTTTTTTGGGACTACTTTAGAGCTAGAAAGAAATAGAATTTATATTTAATTATTTCCTAGCTAGTTTCTGTCATTCTTTGCGATAGAAAGAATCTATTTTTTTGATGTTGGTTTTTGTAAGAATGTGACTGTAGATTCTATTAGACAATGCATTTTTTACACACCTATAAAAGTAGATGTTAAGTAATATTTTCTAATCATATTTTGTACCAAGCAATGGATATTTTAAGTTTTTTACTTGTAAATCATGTTTCAACTCATCTTCTTATGTTTACAGCTGAAGATTGGTCAAATAAATGGTGACACATATATTTGGAACATGGATTCAATATCAAATATTAGTTTTTGCAACTTTATGGAGGATAGTTTAAATGTGCCAAAAAGATGGAAAACCTCTTCAAATTTTAAGATTAATGTGTTTCCTTGAGGGTTCAAAGATCAATTTCCATAAATGGTCTTTTGTATAACCATCTTATTCTTCATATCCCATCAATTTATTGTACTTCATCTATATTTCAACTTGTAAATATTCAACAGTCTCATGTCTTTAGTATATATTTCTATTATGCCCGGTGAGATGATACAATTAGCTAATGTATTTTGAAGCCTCATATTGTAAGCTACTAGTTTGGGTTGTCTTTTACGATTTGACATTGTAGTCTTATTATTTTTGTGCAGTCACTCCTTGGACTACTAATTATTTACCATGCCATAATTTTTATTTTAATTAACAAAAAATGTCAATTGGAATGTCTCATCATTACCAATTAAAAATTATGACATATATGTTCAATGACATGTAGTTGTAGTCATGATTGAAACCAACCTATGTGTGGATTACCATTCGTCCTACCCTTCATATTCAACTTCACTACAAATATTATGTCTTGGGTTTTAATCCACATCATATGGAAAAGTATCATCAGAAAGGAATATTTTTCTCTTATTAAACTGCAACCATGTATTGAAAAGTTAGCGCTCATAAAATATTGTCTGTTTTACAATTCTAGCTCCAATAATTTTTGTAAGATTTGAATTTTATATATATATATATATATATATATATATATATATAGATATATAAATATATATATATATATATCATTTTGACTAAGAGCAAAGTTACTTAGGGTATAATATTGAACTCATTTTTTTTTATTATATTTTAATTTATATAAAATCTCCTTAATGATCTAATGAAATAACATACAAGATTACTCTCACTAATATTCAACCAACTAAATGACAATCTTTTGATAAGTATAAATATTATTTCATACAATCGCTTAAAATTATATTTTTAAATATATAATAAAGATGGTAAAATATTGACATATAAAAATATAAATAAAAACTAAAATATATTAGATTCAAAATCTTTTCTTCTAGTTAATTGGGGCTATAGATAAAACTATAATAATTTAGAAGACAAACATAATAAAACTTTAGAAATCAAAATCATTTGCTAAGAAACAATGGGATCCATGCTTTCTAATGGAAAATAGGTCATATTATTGGATTCCTCTATTATTTATAACTAAGGGTTTGAGAGTGCCTTTGAATCTAAAAAGCTTGAGAATTCTTTATAGTGGAAATTTCAATTTCATTTGTACTAGGGGAGTTGAGTCAATACATGCCACGCCCAATGCATGTCATAATAGGTTAATGGTACACTACAACTGTCCCATCAACGCATATTCCAAAAAATGCCTCTACTTAAGTGGTACCACAACAGCACACCATTAAACAAGACAGATATGTTCAGTGGCCCTTGACTAAACAGCCAAAAATATGCACTGACGCGACTGTTTTTGTGAATTTATTAATTAAATTAAAAATCACAAAACACTGCTCAACGTTATTGAAACCAGGATATGTGTGGATTATCCTGCTTCGTACCCTTCACCAATTTCTCGTAATTATTACTCGTCAGAATTCATTACGACCATTATATTCAGCTCTACCACAAATGTTATGTCATGGGTTATAATCGACATCATATTGAAAATAATAGCGAGCATGAAAATTCTGGTTTCTTTGTTATCAGACTGAGACCTGCACGATCTGTAGCTACAGGAGTTAGCGCTCATGTGACATTGTCTTTCTTACGATGCTTTTAATAGATTCCAGCTTCAGTCTTAATAAGCCATCATGTGATGTACCTGATTTTATCAAAGTTATTGTGGTGGTACTTTGATTACAACATATGATTATTGTGGCGGTCCCACGAGAAAATCTATGCGAGCAATTATATGCTTCCACCTTATATCTTATCTCTTAGGTGGTCACTTAATTCAAAGACTTATCTCAGTTATCTCAATCGAAGAGGATAAGCTTAGGAGATGTAATAGCTCCAAGGTGGTCAATTCATGGAAAGAAAATTATCTCAATCTAAAAGGATAAGATTAGGAGAAAGGAAATAGTCTAGTTTACGTGTCTTATGTGTTTAATTAGTATAGTAAAATGTAATTTTATTTAGCTATCTTGCTGTAGTTTATTTTTTTGTAAATTTTGCTTTGTTCAAAATAGAAAATTATTAGGCGAAAGGTACTAGCAGTGAATCTGGTTTCAATAATTATTTATTTATTGTCATTTTGATATTCCAAAAAAAATTTATAATTTGGTCATTACATACGCTTCATTGAATCAATAAAGATAGATTTGTTTGTACATTGATACATGTTCATTAGTGATGTGTAGTAGATAAAAAAATGAGCCACTAATGGTACATATGTAACTTTCTTAGAAAGTAAGGTGCACAAAATAAGTCAATTAATCATTTTTTTTAAAATTTTTTTTGTAATTATCGTTCTATACAAGTGGCCCAAAAGTCAAAATGGATTCAAATTATATTTACAAGTGCATAGGCGAGAGGACCCAATAGTTGAGCACCCTAACTTCAGGGTTCTCAAAATCCTACGTGGAAATTTCAAATCACTCCCATTTTTTTATAGTAGCTTACTTGACGAGTCTCATGCTTATAACTAAGGTTTCAGAGCCACATTATCAAATATGATGCCACTTCAGCATGCTTTTTGCCAAGGTGTCCAAAACAGGCCCCAAAAAAGTGAGACCAATCATAGTGAATTAGGGACCCCAATACTTGTGCAACTGATGTGGCATCACACTATTGGCTGGTTTTCAGAACAAAGGGCACATTTCATTCAATTATGGGTAGTCATCATTAGCAAAAACAACTTTAAAGTCACAACTATTGGTACAATGTTGTAAAAAATATTGGATATTAAATCAGCAATTGTGGGTAGTAAGTTAAGAACTGCTATCACAACCATTGGAACGTGTTCAAGTACTGGTTCCTCTCCCCTAGTTAATGGTGTCAAAAATGACATAATAGAAAATAACTATAAACTTTATAGGCTGTCAACTACACTTTTTCCCTAACTTCCTTGCACTTCTTCATAGATTAACTCCTATGTTATTAGTACTTGCATTTGCACCAACCATCGTAAGGTTCCCCAATAAATAAATAAATAAACATCTAATAAAAATATAAAACTAAATTTAATGAAGTCATTGTCGAAATAAGACTTAAAATAAGATAGAAGTACGAATAACCAGTTGTTTCACACCAATATTCAAATTCGAAAATCAACTACCACAAATAAATTAATTCACTTTCTACATTCAAATGAATTTATAAGAGGGAATTTCAAGGGTCATTTTCTTGCAGATTCATCTTTGTTTCCTCTAAATATCCTTTGAAAAATTCAGAGCTCAAGAAGGCATTTTCAAGATATTCCTAATTAGAGGTGGCTTGTTTAGGTTGGTACATGAACAATTTAATGAATTTCATATATATAAATATATATTTTTTACTTTATTTTTTATTGATTTTGAAGCACACAAATCTATTCTTAGGGTCCAAATATAGAAACTACAATATCATTTATTTTAAAATAATATATTAGTTACATTTTTATCACCTACACCTTATCATTCATGTGAATCTTTGCATTTATCTTGTTTTACATGCATTTCTTATTTTATTTCAAGTTTAATTCCTATACAGGGACTTGACCAAGGCAAGCCCCTTTTATAAAATAATTCCCTTCTTTTCTTGTGTGGAGGAATAGTTAGAGAAGTTGCACATCTAAATTTGTAGGGTTTGAAAACTAGGGATTAATCCTTTGCAGATTTCATCAATTTTTACCCTTCCAAGACTAGGTTAACTTTTTATAACTAGGCTGACTTGGGTCAACATTGTCCTGAGGGTCTACAAATTTCATAGTCGGGAGTTGTAGGTCTAAGAGTTCCAGATCAAGAATAGTTCCCAATTCTGAGAGATTTTTAATAATCAATTCTAGATCTAAAGTTCACTTGTCCTTTACCAGAGCTCGAGGTGAGTACATCTTTTTATTTTTTATTTTAGCAATTACTTTGGTACATTAGATCTGATATCATACATTTCTTGAACTATCATTTCCTTTTTCATTGCATAAGTGTTTGTCATACTTTACATTTCATATACATACATTTCTATCTGAATAGGGAATACCCTAAAATCTCCCCTTTTTATAGATCATGCATTAGCACCCCTTCATCCTTTTGGGTTGTGCTAGCCAAATTTAGCCTAAGAGTTAGTTTTGTATTCCAATGTATATGGGAAGTGGGGATATACCCTTGATAACCATTTTCCATATCACATTTCAAGGTGAATCTGACTCATAACATTTCCATTTTGATTTTGTGTTTAGATCTCCTTCATTGTATGCATTTAGATTTGGTAGTTACATCTACTTTGTATTGTAAATTTATATATCTAGACCTGTGTTGTATGCATTGTGTTTGTCATTATTTACATTATATCTTTTCTATATTGTATGCATTCATATCTAGTTTAAATTTGATAGTTAATGTGTTTAAAAGATTGTAGTTGCATCTACTTTGTGTTGCAAATTTACATATCTAGACCTACTTTATATGCATTGTGTTTGTCATTATTTACATTACATCTTTGCTATATTATATGCATTCACATCTAGTTTAAATTTGATAGTTAATGTGTTTAAAAGACTTTATTTTTTTCATATTTATTTCAAATTGCATTTACATTTCTCTTTCCTTTCATTCCCTTGTGTATGAGCTTTATCACTTTGAGTTCAACCTATGGCATTCCAGTTAGAATAAGTCATAAGCTTATGAGTTCCTTTGATCTTGAATCTCCCTTCTTTCCAATTAATCTTGATGACACAAACATGTATCCTAATGATATCAATCCTATCCACAAAGAAAAACTCTTCCCATTCTTCCCATGATGAAGATAATGTCTTAAGAGGTCCTCCTTCTCAAGTCAAAAAAATTTCTCATGATTTTGAAAATTTTGAACAATGGATAGCTCAAGAAAATCATATTACTCAAAAAATAATTTTATTACCAAGCCTTCCTGCTACTTTATTGCCCACTTGTATTTTGCATTTTTTCCATAAAAGAATGTTTTTGTGAGATAAATGACTCTAATATTTTTCATATAATCATACAACTCGCACACACTCCCTTTCCGATTCACTGCAATCAATTTGAGCATATCAAAGATGTGTGGTGAGTGCTTCTCCAAATGCGCCTGCACTAAGGCACTTGTCTTATTTATGTTAATTTGAGTTGTGCGTTGGTACTAACTAACAATCGTAAACCTCTTTCCATTGTAGAAAGCTTGAGGAAGCTTATTCATAATGATGAACATGGTCTTTACCTCTTGTATACCATTTCTCATCTTGTTCATAGCAATGTCAAACCTCTTAAAGATTTCAATCAAGATTTAGGTCTCATTCCACCTACTACAAATGTTGAAGCCTCTTTACCTATCTCTACTTCCAATTGTAGTGTGTCCACCTTTAATCCACCTATCACAACTTCAATTCAAAATTCTAATCCTACACATGTGATTTTACCCCATCCTATTATTGCTTCCATTCCTTTCATTATTCTATGTTCTTCATTGCCTTCATCCATGCCTACTTATCATAGTTTTCCATTTTCATATTCAAACATTCATTCCATTTCCCACAATTCTCCTACCATGTCTCATGTTTCCCCACCTACCATTCTTTCTACCAATTCCACTATCAATATATTGGCCCAAACTGTGTCTTCTTTGCAACAACAAAATGCTTCTATGACTCAACCAAAGTTAAATTTTTGTACTTGTGACATTGCTTGTCCTTTTTCTATGGATATTATCCCAGTTGTTATCCCAAAAAGTAGTGAGATTCCTCATCTTGAAATTTATAATGGTAAGGGTGATCTTTGTTGGAAATATTCAAGATTAGCCAAGTTACTAAGAGGGGAGGGGTGAATCAGTAACTTCAAAACTTTTTACAAATTGCTAATCTTGACAACATTCCAAATAACATTTAGATCAATAAGCTAACTGCATGCATGAGTAACAAAAAGAATAAAACATTCATAACACTTTGAACATAGAGATTTGGTTACCCAGAAACCTTCCAAATAGAAAGTAAAACTAGGGTGGGGATGATACCCACAAAACTTCAATACTGCAGTATAAAGTTGGCCGGTTAAGGCTTACAATGATCACTTCTGATGATCTGCCCTGTTAGGAGCAATTAGGACTGCTAGGTTCATCTTGTTAGAGGATTTACAAACATACAATGAAGTATGCACTCGGTTAAGAGATTTTACAAAAGACTGTTAAGTCTACCCTATTAAAGGATTTCAAGCTGATTCACCTATTAGGATGAAATAGAAGATCTCTTACTTGTAACTGTACTTGCTGATTGAGATTCTTTGATGTACTGATCACCTTCTGTGATAGATATGTCTCTGTTGCTCCTTATACTGTTGTAGCCCTTTGTAATTCACCTATCTCTATCTTTCTTCTCTTTTTCACACATTACTACACTTTTGATATGATACAAAACATTGCTTATATATCAATCCAAAATAATTACAAAGTCGGTTGCTAAAATATAAGTGAACACAAGTATTATTGAGTCGGCCCTGATGTAGTTACAAAGTTCCTACAAACTAACTTGGTGACTTTCTGATACTCGGCATCCACTACAATACTCAACATTGTCATGCTCTTGGTAGCAGTGGATGCTCGATCCATACTAACCACTCGGTCGTAGTTTCAAACTCGGTATACACTGGAGACTCGGTAGATACAGTGTCACTCAGTAGAAACTGAATTCCCTATTTACTATGCTGGCACTCGATAAACATTGCTCATCTTATCACTCAGTAATGATAACTCAGTAAGCACTGTGAAGCTCGGTCTGCTCGGATTGCTTGGTAAACACATAGAATCTGAATAAGTGTTGTCACTAATGACAAACATACTTAATGCCAACAATCTCCCCCTTTGGCATTAGTGAAAAAACACTTATTGCCCAAAGCTTATATACAAAGATCATGCTGAATCTATTTTTGATTTTTCAAAATTTGTCTTTGTCATTCTATTGTATATACATTTCATGTCTCCCCCATACAGTATACATATACACAAGTATCTTATATCTCCTATATCTCCTATTCTCATATCTCCTCCATTCACCACATACTCTCCCCCTTTTTGACAATAATGCCAAAGGTGTATATACAAATATTTTACACGAAGATGCCAAAATGTGAGAGAAAATCAGAACGTACCTTGCCAATCAGTGCCAGAGTTCTATCCCAATTCTCTTGCAGAATCTTGCATGTATGGAGTGCAACTTGGACTTCTACAAAGATTTCAATCATGTGATCTGCAGTTGAAAACTGATTTTCATGGATCAATGTTTTTGAGTGTGCAATATGCTTCTGCATTGTATTCATGATGGGAAGGATCATGTTCTGAATATCTATTAATGTTGACCTGATCCTTGCATCTTCTCTCAATAACTCTGACTGCTTATCAGATAGGAATCTGACTTTCATATGATGTGCAGAGCTTGAACTAGGTTCAAGTTGCAACTTTTGTGCACTGACTTTCAGATCCTCATCAATTTTATTCAATTTGTCCTTAATTTCCTTAGAGAATTCAGTAACATTACATAGCTTGACAAACAATGATGTTACATTGGAATAGGAGGATTCAATGTTAGTCAAAACTGAAGATAACTCGGCTTGATTTATAGCTATTTGCTGAGCAATATGCTCAAGCACTTTATTGTGAAACTTCTTTTCAGCCTTCTCAAGCAACTTTTCTTGACCAAAAGAGTCCTCATTGAACTTAGTTACTGCCTCTGCCAACTATAACAAAATGTGTTGAGAGGAATCAACTTCAACACCTATTGTTTCTGTCAAAATATTCTTGGCATCCTCAATGATCTTATATTCCTTATCTCTTTCCTCTTTTAGTTTCTTCTGCTTTGCTTTCTTCTAGAGGAGTTCACCAACCAATTGCATTTGATCTATAGATAAATTTGCAAAATCTGATTGTGGAATTTCCATCTGCTCATCCAAATCTATATCTTCTTCTATATCTTTACTCCTGCTCAAAAATCTTATGCTCGGTTGAACCTTAGGTCCAACTGTCATTCTACTTAATGCCTTTGAAGTAGAAGTTATTGTAGACACAGTAGGATTTGCAGTGAAAAATGTGATACAAGAGCATCCTAGGTGTAAGGGCAATCTTGCATCACCCAAAAAATATTTCTATTTTTTGTATTCAATAAGGGCTATCTTGTGCAGAGTTGCTATTTATGGAAACTTGCTATTTTTAGTAAGTTGGTCTTACGATCTCGGAATGTCTGATTTTACATATGGAGGTTCATCTTAGTCATATCAGCCTACCAGTAAAGTTTCATGGCTAGATCAGGTCTAGTTTTGAAGATATTGAAGATTTTCGGTATTGGCAGCAGGGTACAGAAACTTCGAACTCAGTTTTGAAGGCTTTAGAGGCCCCAAATGAGGTCAAAAAATTGGGTGACAAACACTTTGCGTGGGTCAAGCTTGTAGAGCGCTTCATGGCGTTCCTGAAATGGGGTTATAATAGTCAATCGGGTCAACTGGTGATGACTTATGGTCTTCGAAAGTCGGGCCACCTGAAATGGTAGAAAATAATTTTCCTTCAAAATTTATGTTCGGGTTTCAAAAGTTATTTTGAGCTGACTTTGATGTAATAAATTGAAAAATAAAATAATTCTAAGTTGGGTCGGCCCTTAGGGCTAAATTTCTGGAACCTTCATCAAGTGTGAGATTGCCTATATAAAGAAGGCCCGTAGTGTTGTCTAGGGCAGTTCTGGGTAGTAGATCTGGGTATCAATTCGAGGCTTTGTCCTACAGAATATTGTAAGGGAATTCCCATGTGGCTTTGCATATTGTAATTCTGAAAGTTTTTAATTCCACATTTGTGGAGATAATGAGAAGCCAATTTTTTGTTCTTGCATATTATTGTTGTTGTTTCTCTATTTTTGTTATGTGTTTGTGGCATTAAGGGGAGCACCCTTCATCAAGTGGTATCAGAGTAGAAGTTCTTGAGTGTGTAAATAGATCACTGACTGTGAGTCAGTTTGCACCAGGACCGTGGTTAGGGTTTCAGCGCGCATCGTGAAAATGCCTCCATGAAGAGAACATGGTGGAAGAGCTGGTGCTGTGACACATGAGGTTAGAGAGCTGCAGAGACAAGTGTGAGCATTGCAAGAAGAGATTCATAGAGGAATGAATCTTAATGTCAGAGACAAAAGTGAGGATGAAGCCGAAGAAGAATATCAAGAAGGAGAAGCTGAAATTGTGAACTAGGAGGAAGAAAGACTTTTTCGGGCCATTTCAAAGATTGGGAAAAGACCTAAGATTGAGGTTCCTACATTTTCTGGAAATCTTAACCCAGAGGAATTGATTGACTGGATCAATGAATGTGAGGAATATTTTGAGTATGAAGATGTTGAGGATCCTGATAGGGTCAAATTTACGAAGGCTAGACTGAAAGGTCATGCGAAGATTTGGTGGCAAGAGATCCAATTGGAGCGAAATAGAAGAGGGAAAGATAAAATCACAAGATGGGATCAGATGGTGGATAAATTGAAGCGACAGTTCATTCCTGTTGATTATGAGCTTGATCTACTAAAGAAAATGCAAAGTTTGAAGCAAGCGGGAAGATCTGTTCAGGAGTATACAGAGGATTTCTATCGACTCCTCATCAAAATAGGCCATGCAGAAGATGATAAGGAGAAAGTTTCCCGATACCTTAATGGGTTAAGGCCAAGCATTCAGGAGGAGTTGAATCTGGTTCGAATGAACAGTATTGAGGAGGCATACCAGTTTGCCCTAAAAGTAGAGGAAAAGCTGAACAAGAAGTTTGAGAGTAGACAAAATGGAAGAGGTCGTGGTGGAAGATCTGGTGGACAGTCATATGGTGGCTGAAATGAAGATCTGAAAAAGAAGGATGAGGCCAGTAGCAGCCAGAATCAGAGAGGAAATAATTCCAATCATTTCCAAGATCAGAATAATAGAGATCAGAGAGGAAGAGGAAGAGGACAAGGTTTAGGAAGAGGAGGCTTCCATGGAACATGTTTTCACTGTGGAGAAGAAGGTCATAGGGCATTTGAATGTCCTCAACGCCAAGGAAGGATAGATAGGAGGAATGAAGGCCAAGCTAGAGTTGCACATGTAGATGAAGATGCCAGATCATCAAATTCTGAAGATGTTGAAAGAGGAGAAACGCTAATTAACAGAAGATTCCTGCTGAGTGGTGAGAATGAACCTGAACAAAGGAGGAGCTTGTTTCGCACTAGATGCAAGTGTGAGGGTAAATGTTGTGATGTGATTATCAATAGTGGAAGTAATGACAATTTGGTGTCAGAAGAGATGGTGACAAAGTTGAAGCTCAAGAGACAAAAACACCCACATCCATATCGGATTGCCTAAGTGCAGGATGACCACAAGGTCATGGTCAGTGAACAGTGCCTAGTAAAGTTCAAGATCGGTGGGTACCAAGATGAGGTACTATGTGATATCATCTCTATGGATGCATGTCATATGTTGCTGGGTAGACCGTGGTAGTTTGACAGATGTGTTGTACACGATGGTCGTGCGAATACCTATTCCCTGACAAAGGATGGAGTGTGACATAAGCTAAAGCCATTGAAGGAGACCGAAGAAAAGGTATGCGGTAATGCAAGAATAACATTTGTTGATGGAAGAAAATTCCTAGATGGTATGAGGCATGAGCATGTGTGTTTTGTTTTAATTCCAAAAGCTAGTAAAGAAGAAGTAGAGGATGTACCTGTAGAGGTTGCAGATTTGTTGAATGAGTTTCAGGATATTGTATCTGATAATGTACTTGATGGATTACCACTGGTAAGGAAGATCAGTCATCAGATGGATTTGATTCCAGGAGCCAGTTTGCCAAACAAGGTAGCACACAGAATGACACCGACAGAAAGTGAGGAATTGAACAGACAAGTACATGAGTTGTTGCAGAAAGGATTGATTCATGAGAGTCTGAGTCCCTATGCTGTACCAGCGGTATTAGCACCAAAGAAGAATGGAGAGTGGAGGATGTGTATAGATTCCAGAGCAATAAACAAGATCACAATCAAGTATAGGTTTCCATTGCCACGAATGGATGATATTATGGATTGTTTGAGTGGAGCTGTGTATTTCTCAAAGATAGATCTGAAGAGTGGATATCACCAGATTCAGATCAGAGAAGGAGATGAATGAAAGACTGCCTTCAAGAAAAAGGAAGGACTGTATGAGTGGTTAGTCATGCCTTTTGGGCTAACCAATACACCAAGCACTTTCATGCGGCTCATGAACGAGGTTCTGAAAGAATTTCTTAGTAAGTTTGTCATTGTTTACCTAGATGATATTTTGATCTTTAGCAAGACATTGGAGGAACATATGATGCATATTCATATGGTGTTTGAGAAGCTAAGAGATAAGAAATTGTTGATTAATTAGAAGAAGTGCAGTTTTGTGAAGAAAGAGTTAGTGTACTTGGGATTTGTAGTTTCATCAGAAGGTCTAAAAATGGACCCAGAGAAGGTACAGGCTATCCTTGAATGGCCTACTCCAAGGAGTGCTACTGAGGTAAGATCTTTTCATGGTTTGGTTAGTTTTTACAGAAAGTTTATCAGAAATTTTAGCAGTATTTGTGGACCCTTGACTGAGACAATGAGAGGGGATAGAAAAGAGTTTAAGTGGACTAATGGGGCAGAAAAGAGTTTTAAATTGTTGAAACAAAAAGCTACAGAACAACCTGTTTTAGCACTTCCAGATTTTAATAAGGTGTTTCAAGTAGATTGTGATGCTAGTGGTACTACAATAGGAGCTGTTATGAGCCAAGAAGGTAAACATGTTGCGTATTTTAGTGAGAAGTTAAATGATGCCAAGAGAAAATATTCTATCTATGATCAGAAATTTTATGCTATAGTTCAGGCATTAAAGAAGTGGAGACATTATCTGCTTCCTAAGGAGTTTGTTTTGTATACTGATCATCAAGCTTTGCAATATTTGAATAGTCAAGGAAAGTTGAATCAGAGGCATTTGAAATGGGTTGAGTTTTTGTAGAGTTATACATTTGTTTTGAAACACAAGAGTGGAAAGTCTAATAGAGTTGCAGATGCTCTTAGCAAAAGGAAACTATTGCTGATAGAGATGCAGATTGAGGTGGTTGGGTTCAAGGAACTCAAGAATTTGTATCCAGAGGATCTTGATTTTGGTGGAGCTTGGAAAGCTTGTACAGAACCTATTACTCTAGACAGGATGAAATGGCTGGATTTTATCATCCAAGATGATATGCTATTCAGAGGGAGTCAGTTGTGCATTCCAAGAAGTTCTATGAGGGAGAATCTCATCAAAGAGAAGCATAGTGGAGGATTGGCTGAACATTTTGGTTGTGATAAAACCCTTGCTTTGGTTGGTGAAAATTATTATTGGCCACAATTGCAGCAAGATGTGAAGAAGTTTGTATAGAGTTGTAGAGTATGTCAGATGGCGAAAGGAGTGAAGCAGAATATAGGGTTGTATCAGCCATTACCTGTACCAGAGGAGCCTTGGGAGGATATCAGTATGGACTTTGTTTTTGGTTTACCGAAGACATAGCAGGGACATGATTCAATTTTTGTAGTAGTTGACAGATTTTTAAAGATGACACATTTCATTCCCTGCAAGAAGACTAATGATGTTGTTCATATAGCAAAATTATTTTTCAGAGAAGTAGTGAGACTACATGGTTTGCCAAAGACCATAGTTTTAGATCGAGATACTAAGTTTGTTGGATATTTCTGGCAGACATTGTGGAAGAAGTTGAAGATAGATTTGAAGTTCAGTTCATCACATCATCCATAGACTGATGGATAGACAGAGGTGGTGAATAGAAGTTTGAGAAATTTGCTCAGATGTTTGGTTGGAGATAAGCCAATAGGATGGGATTTGATTTTACCACAGACAGAATTTGCATACAATAATTCTATCAATATGAGCACTGGTATATCACCATTCCAGATTGTATATGGCAGTAGTCCAAGAAATGCATCTGAATTGAGAAAGATAGATAAAGGAGAAATAAGTAGTCCTGAAGCTAAGGATTTTGCATTACATTTGAAGAACATCCATGAGGAGGTGAGGAAGCATATTACCAAGATGAATGCATAGTACAAGGCTAAGGCATATGAGAAAAGGAGGCATAAGGAATTTCAGGTTGGAGATGAAGTCATGGTTCATTTGTAGAAGGAGCAGTTTCCAGTAGGTACATATAACAAGCTGAAAATGAAGAAGTTTGGACCATGCAAGATACTGAAGAAGCATGATTCAGGAAATGCATATGAGGTAGAATTGCCTAGTGAGCTGAATATTTCACCAGTGTTTAACATTTCAGATTTGATAGAGTATCATGAAGGAAGTGTTGAAGATGAGATCGCAGTGGCACAGTGGAGTATTCTAGCAACCAGTTCAGATATTAAAGAGATTGAAGACATACTGGAAAGTCATGTTGGTAGAAGCACAAGGAACAGTACATATGAAGAGTATATGGTCAAATGGAAAGGATGACCTGTTGAAGATTCATCATGGCTAACAAAGGAGGAGGTTAACCATCTTGGTTTTCCTCTGCACACCTGAGTCGTGACAGGGTCACTTCTCAAATTACCCCAGGTGTCTGATGCAAGAGCATCCTAGGTGTAAGGGCAATCTTGCATCACCTAAAATATATTTCTATTTTTTGTATTCAATAAGGGCTATCTTGTGCAGAGTTGCTATTTATGGAAACTTGCTAATTTTAGTAAGTTGGTCTTACGATCTTGGAATGTCTGATTTTACATATGGAGGTTCATCTCAGTCATATCAGCCTGCCAGTAAAGTTTCATGGCTAGATCAGGTCTAGTTTTGAAGATATTGAAGATTTTCGGTATTGGTAGCAAGGTACAGAAACTTTGAACTCAGTTTTGAAGGCTTTAGAGGCCCCGAATGAGGTCAAAAAATTGGGTGATGGGTGCTTTGCATGGGTCAAGCTTGTAGAGCACTTTGTGACATTTCTGAAATGGGGTTATAATAGTCAATCGAGTCAACTGGTGATGACTTATGGTCTCCGGAAGTCGAGCCACCTGAAATGGCAAAAAATAATTTTCCTTCAAAATTTTTGTTCGGATTTCAAAAGTTATTTTGAGCCGAATTTGATGTAATAAATTGAAAAATAAAATAATTCTAAGTTGGGTCGGCCCTTAGGGCTAAATTTTTGGAACCTTCATCAAGTGTGAAATTGCCTATATAAAGAAGGCACGTAGTGTTGTCTAGGGCAGTTCTGGGTAGTAGATCTGGGTATGGATTTGAGGCTTTGTCCTACAAAATATTGTAAGGGAATGCCCATGTGGCTTTGCATATTGTAATTCTGAAAGTTTGTAATTCCACATTTGTGGAGATAATAAGAAGCCAATTTTCTGTTCTTGCATATTATTGTTGTTGTTTCTTTATTTCTGTTATGTGTTTGTGGTATTAAGGGGAGCACCCTTCATCAAAATGATAAACTTCCAACTGATGGAATCCTCACTGGAAGACTTGATAAACCCAAAGCTGAAGTATTTACATTTGTAGAATAAAAAACTAAAGTACTTACTGAAGTGTCCAAAACTAAAGTACTTGTTGCTGAGGAACTGAAAATTGTAGAGGGTGCTGAAGTACTTGCTAGAAGCTACAACTTGGTAGAAGAAGGAGGCTAAATCTCGGTGGATGAAGTGGTAGCCACTTCTGTCATTGATACATTGAGCTGTGCTGAGGATGATTGGACATTTGATGTATCTATTGGTTTTGTCATAATCACACTTGCTGAAGCTATCTCCGAGCTAGATGTAGCAATTTTCACTGGAGAGTGAGGAAGTGAGGTAATTACTTCTACAGCTATTCAAACTTTATCATCTTCCTCATCATTCTGCTTGGCTTCCTCGGTAGCTTCTTCCTTTTCTACTTCTTCTATTTCAACACTATCTAGCTGAACTGTTTCTATGGCAGCAACTTCTTCTTTATCTTCATCACTGTCATCTTCAATATCTTTTATCACAATAGTTTCAACACTCGGTTAGTGAAGATGATAGATGTTTTTCCATGTAGTAGTGGCACTCTTTACAACCGATTCTACATTTTTTATCAGAATCAGACAAGTGTTGAATCTGACTGTCATCTTACTCTCATTTTCTTTCAATGCCTTATTAACTTCATCATTTTTCAAATTTGGCATTAATTGTCTTAAGGAAGGTTTGAGCATATATATCTTTGATAGTTTGCCTTGCATTCTCCCATCTCATCTTGACTTTCTCCAATAGAACATCTAGAATTTGTGGAGCCATATCATTAGGTGAGTACTTCCATTGCCCCATTTTCTCAATAACAACATCTTCAATCTCCATCTGCTCTGTCTCTGTTCTGATTTTATACTTGAGAGATTTGAACTTTTCCACTCCAGATCCTTCTCTCAAACTCTTAATGTCTTCTTCAAATGTGGGAGGAGGCCATTTAAATACTACATCACCACTATTTTTACCTGCCTTGCCCCTTATTTTTCTTGTGAAGATTGCAGTAGATTTTTTAGGTGCCTTGGTGATGGTCACCTTCCCTTTCTTCTTCACAGGTACTTTTTCTTCTTCACTCTCATTCTTTTCTTCTTCTTCGTCCTCTCCTTTTCCCTCGATTAACATTAGAGGTGTGCTAGATTGCATCTTGGCCATCCTCTTTCTACCTTTGTTAACCGCCTATGGAAGCTTTATGCTTAGTTCTATTCTTATCTTTGCTTCATCATATGTTCCAAAATATGGAGCCTTTGGATCAATAGGTTGATTTATTAGGGCTTCAATTATGTCCTTGGTTTCATCAATATTTACCTCATAGGGAAGAGGTTTCACCCATATAGTTCTTGGTCTTACTGCCTGAATGTACACTCTATCACAATCAACCATAAAACAAATATCATCCTTATAATCTTCCACCAACTTTTGTGGAATCCAGAATCTATTATTCATCATCTCTTTAAAGGATTCAAAATAGTTATCCATTATGCTCACAAAATTCTCTCCCATTTCAGCAATGTACTCATTTATTTGATACAAAACAGGCACATCTTTCCTCCATTTTACCGTGCCTTTAGATGGGAAAAACTTTTGAGCATAGAAGAATAAACAAACCAACAGCGAGCCAAACTTACATGGATTGTTCTTTGAAGTTTGAATGCTCTCCATATTCTTGTTGAACTACTTCAACAATAAATCTGCTAGGTCAAATGACAAGTTGTTGTTCACAATTTTGTAAGCTAGGTCAACTGCTTCACACAGAACACTATTCTACCGACTGGAACTTTATATCTTGTGAGCTATGACATATGTCCCAAATTTCAATTCTGCATCAGTTATACTACTTATCTTCACACCTCTACCATCCCACTTGGCTAGGGTTTCCTTTTCCAGCTTTGCCCGACCTAGGGTTTTTGTAGATTTTGCCTTGGCAAGCATGGGAAGACCAGTGATCCAATGAATCATCTTCTTTGTTATTCCACTGGTTGCTCAAGCCAAATTTTACCTTCATGCACTTGGCTTAGGATATATCTAATCCATTTTATTTGGAAACTCTGAGGCAAGTGGGTGATATGTGTCAAACCCTTATCTTCCCAATGTTTATACTCAAGTTTGAGAACACCATCAACACATAGTTCATTTCGGGCAACATCTATCTCTAGGGTTCCAAGCTCTTGAATTGTACCTTTAAAATGACTGTGAATATCTTTAACAAGAAGTACCTTGGGAGGGATCTGAGATTGAGCTCCACTCGGGTCTAGGGTTTTTGAAACCGTGGGCACGACTTTAAAATCCAGCGCCTTCCATTCTCCTTGGACCAACATTTTTGAACCGTTCTTTACTTTGGTGCTGGATGATGCCATGGTAGCTCAATAGACAAAGAAAATTCTTTGAAAACTTTCTGCTGCAAATTTTACTTCGAATCGCTTGATCGCACTTAGAAAATCTCTCCGCTCTTAATATGCTAAAATTCATGGTGAAGAATGAACTTGATTTCATGCTTTTTGTTAAAACTTTTCCATTAATGCTTAGTACGGAAGTAGGTAAGTTCGGCATTGTATAGGACATGTTGTCATCCACTATTGCATTGATTGCTCAGTGAAGACTCCGCAACTCGGTGAATATAAGAATTCATACTACTCCGACTATACTCAGTAACCACATGAAATTTGGTTACTTCCAACCTTTCTCGGTGGTAACTGATACCGACCTTCTTAGTGATCCTATTGTATCTTGCATATAGATTTGGATCTTTCTTCCTTTTAATTCTGGAACTATTTTGGAATATGTCTATGAAGATACAGTTCCAGTGCTTTCTTGGAGACTTAGTTGGAATTGATAGAGCCACCCACTTCATGAGTGACTACATTACTTGGACTGGTTTGCTCGGTAGGTTTAGGAATCCACTGTTGTCTCATCTACTTCCTCATGCTATCTGCTTTAGCTTTCTTTTCATCTTCAACTCTGCCTGTATTCATGCAATTTTTAGCTATATGACCAAGTTTAGTGCATGTATAACATCTTATGGTAGTATCCCTTTTTCTGAAGTGATGCCTTACATAATTTATGCCAATGTGTCCATATTCTCCATAGTAATGACACCTACACCAAGTGTTGTAATCCCAACCAAATATTGCTTTCACAATCTGTTCTGTTGGATTGGATGTTTTAGATCTGCATTCTGATGCCTTGTGACCTTGTTTGTTACATTTGTGACATTTTCCTTCAAATCTTGGTTTCTCCTTGCATTCATTTGCTTTATGACCATGATGATTGCAATTGTAGCATTTTCTATTGAATTTTTCTTTTCCATTGCTCCAACATTTGTTTGAAGTATGACCTAATTTTCCATAGTGATTACAAGTGGGTTTCTAATTCTTTTGAGTACCCTGATTGGAGGATTCTAATTCTAAGTATGTATATATATGTATATATATATATAATATATCTACATATACATATATATATATATATATACACATATACATATACATACATATATATATATATATATATATACACATATACATATACATACATATATATATATATATATATATATATATATATATATATATATATATATATATATATATATATATATATATATATATGTATGTATATGTATATGTGTATATATATATATATATATATATATATATATATATATATATATATATATATATATATATATATATACATATACATATACATATACATATACATATACATGATGTACTGATCACCTTCTGTGATAGATATGTCTCTGTTGCTCCTTATACTATTTTAGCCCTTTGTAATTCACCTATCTCTGTCTTTCTTCTCTTTTTCACACATTACTACACTTTTGATATGATACAAAACATTGCTTATATATCAATCCAAAATAATTGAAAAGTCGGCTGCTAAAATATAAGTGAACACAAGTATTATTGAGTCGGCCCTGATGTAGTTACAAAGTTCCTACAAACTAACTCAGTGACTTTCTGATACTCGGCATCCACTACAATACTCAACATTGTCATGCTCTTGGTAGGAGTGGATGCTCGGTCCATACTAACCACTCGGTCATAGTTTCAAACTCGATATACACTGGAGACTCGGTAGATACAGTGTCACTCAGTAGAAACTGAATTCCTTGTTTACTATGCTGGCACTCGATAAACATTGCTCATCTTATCACTCGGTAATGATAACTCGGTAAGCACTGTGAAGCTCGGTCTGCTCGGATTGCTTGGTAAACACATAGAATCTGAATAAGTGTTGTCACTAATGACAAACATACTTAATGCCAACAATCTCCCCCTTTGGCATTAGTGAAAAAACACTTATTGCCCAAAGCTTATATACAAAGATCATGCTGAATCTATTTTTGATTTTTCAAAATTTGTCTTTGTCATTCTATTGTATATACATTTCATGTCTCCCCCGTACAGTATACATATACACAAGTATCTTATATCTCCTATATCTCCTATTCTCATATCTCCCCCATTCACCACATACTCTCCCCCTTTTTGACAATAATGCCAAAGGTGTATATACAAATATTTTACACGAAGATGCCAAAATGTGAGAGAAAATCAGAACGTACCTTGCCAATCAGTGCCAGAGTTCTATCCCAATTCTCTTGCAGAATCTTGCATGTATGGAGTGCAACTTGGACTTCTACAAAGATTTCAATCATGTGATCTGCAATTGCAAACTGATTTTCATGGATCAATGTTTTTGAGTGTGCAATATGCTTCTGCATTGTATCCATGATGGGAAGGATCATGTTCTGAATATCTATTAATGTTGACCTGATCCTTGCATCTTCTCTCAATAACTCTGACTGCTTATCAGATAGGAATCTGACTTTCATATGATGTGCAGAGCTTGAACTAGGTTCAAGTTGCAACTTTTGTGCACTGACTTTCAGATCCTCATCAATTTTATTCAATTTGTCCTTAATTTCCTTAGAGAATTCAGTAACATTACATAGCTTGACAAACAATGATGTTACATTGGAATAGGAGGATTCAATGTTAGTCAAAACTGAAGATAACTCGGCTTACTTTATAGCTATTTGTTGAGCAATATGCTCAAGCACTTTATTGTGAAACTTCTTTTCAGCCTTCTCAAGCAACTTTTCTTGACCAAAAGAGTCCTCATTGAACTTAGTTACTACCTCTGCCAACTATAACAAAATGTGTTGAGAGGAATCAACTTCAACACCTATTGTTTCTGTCAAAATATTCTTGGCATCCTCAATGATCTTATATTCCTTATCTCTTTCCTCTTTTAGTTTCTTCTGCTTTGCTTTCTTCTAGAGGAGTTCACCAACCAATTGCATTTGATCTATAGATAGATTTGCAAAATCTGATTGTGGAATTTCCATCTGCTCATCCAAATCTATATCTTCTTCTATATCTTTACTCCTGCTCAAAAATCTTATGCTTAGTTGAACCTTAGGTCCAACTGTCATTCTACTTAATGCCTTTGAAGTAGAAGTTATTGTAGACACAGTAGGATTTTCAGTGAAAAATGTGATGCAAGAGCATCCTAGGTGTAAGTGCAATCTTGCATCACCCAAAAAATATTTCTATTTTTTGTATTCAATAAGGGCTATCTTGTGCAGAGTTGCTATTTATGGAAACTTGCTATTTTTAGTAAGTTGGTCTTACGATCTTGGAATGTCTGATTTTACATATGGAGGTTCATCTTAGTCATATCAGCCTGCCAGTAAAGTTTCATGGCTAGATCAGGTCTAGTTTTGAAGATATTGAAGATTTTTGGTATTGGCAGCAGGGTACAGAAACTTCGAACTCAGTTTTGAAGGCTTTAGAGGCCCCAGATGAGGTCAAAAAATTGGGTGACAAACACTTTGCATGGGTCAAGCTTGTAGAGCACTTCATGGCATTCTTGAAATGGGGTTATAATAGTCAACCGGGTCAACTGGTGATCACTTATGGTCTTCGAAAGTCAGGCCACCTAAAATGGCGGAAAATAATTTTCCTTCAAAATTTATGTTCGGGTTTCAAAAGTTATTTTGAGCTGACTTTGATGTAATAAATTGAAAAATAAAATAATTCTAAGTTGGGTCGGCCCTTAGGGCTAAATTTCTGCAACCTTCATCAAGTGTGAAATTGCCTATATAAAGAAGGCCCGTAGTGTTGTCTAGGGCAGTTCTGGGTAGTAGATCTGGGTATCAATTTGAGGCTTTGTCCTATAGAATATTGTAAGGGAATGCCTATGTGGCTTTGCATATTGTAATTCTGAAAGTTTGTAATTCCACATTTGTGGAGATAATAAGAAGCCAATTTTTTGTTCTTGCATATTATTGTTGTTGTTTCTCTATTTTTGTTATGTGTTTGTGGCATTAAGGGGAGCACCCTTCATCAAGTGGTATTAGAGTAGAAGTTCTTGAGTGTGTAAACAGATCGCTGACTGTGAGGCAGTTTGCACCAGGACCGTGGTTAGGGTTTCAGCGCGCATCGTGAAAATGCCTCCATGAAGAGAACGTGGCGGAAGAGCTGGTGCTGTGACACATGAGGTTAGAGAGCTGCAGAGACAAGTGCGAGCATTGCAAGAAGAGATTCACAGAGGAATGAATCTTAATGTCAAAGACAAAAGTGAGGATGAAGCCGAAGAAGAATATCAAGAAGGAGAAGCCGAAATTGTGAACTAGGAGGAAGAAAGACTTTTTCGGGCCATTTCAAAGATTGGGAAAAGACCTAAGATTGAGGTTCCTACATTTTCTGGAAATCTTAACCCAGAGGAATTGATTAGGTGTCCAAAACTAAAGTACCTGTTGCTGAGGAACTCAAAATTGTAGAGGGTGCTGAAGTACTTGCTGGAAGCTACAACTTGGTAGAAGGAGGCTAAAGCTTGGTGAATGAAGTGGTAGCCACTTCTGTCATTGATACATTGAGCTGTGCTGAGGATGATTGGACATTTGATGTATCTATTGGTTTTGTCATAATCACACTTGTTGAAGCTATCTCCGAGCTATATGTAGCAATTTTCACTGGAGAGTGAGGAAGTGAGGCAATTACTTCTACAGCTATTCAAACTTTATCATCTTCCTCATCATTCTGCTTGGCTTCCTCGGTAGCTTCTTCCTTTTCTACTTCTTCTATTTCAACACTATCTAGCTGAACTGTTTCTATGGCAGCAGCTTCTTCTTTATCTTCATCACTGTCATCTTCAATATCTTTTATCACAATAGTTTCAACACTCGGTTAGTGAAGATGATAGATGTTTTTCCATGTAGTAGTGGCACTCTTTACAACCGATTCTACATTTTTTATTAGAATCAGACAAGTGTTGAATCTGACTGTCATCTTACTCTCATTTTCTTTCAATGCCTTATTAACTTCATCATTTTTCAAATTTGGCATTAATTGTCTTAAGGAAGGTTTGAGCATATATATCTTTGATAGTTTGCCTTGCATTCTCCCATCTCATCTTGACTTTCTCCAATAGAACATCTAGAATTTGTGGAGCCATATCATTGGGTGAGTACTTCCATTGCCCCATTTTCTCAATAACAACATCTTCAATCTCCATCTGCTCTGTCTCTGTTCTGATTTTATACTTGAGAGATTTGAACTTTTCCACTCCAGATCCTTCTCTCAAACTCTTAATGTCTTCTTCAAATGTGGGAGGAGGCCATTTAAATACTACATCACCACTATTTTTACCTGCCTTGCCCCTTATTTTTCTTGTGAAGACTGCAGTAGATTTTTTAGGTGCCTTGGTGATAATCACCTTCCCTTTCTTCTTCACAGGTACTTTTTCTTCTTCACTCTCATTCTTTTCTTCTTCTTCTTCAATGTCCTCTCCTTTTCCCTCGGTTAACATTAGAGGTGTGCTAGATTGCATCTTGGCCATCCTCTTTCTACCTTTGTTAACCGCCTATGGAAGCTTTATGCTTAGTTCTATTCTTATCTTTGCTTCATCATATGTTCCAAAATATGGAGCCTTTGGATCAACAGGTTGATTTATTAGGGCTTCAATTATGTCCTTGGTTTCATCAATATTTACCTCATAGGGAAGAGGTTTCACCCATATAGTTCTTGGTCTTACTGCCTGAATGTACACTCTATCACAATCAACCATAAAACAAATATCATCCTTATAATCTTCCACCAACTTTTGTGGAATCCAGAATCTATTATTCATCGTCTCTTTAAAGGATTCAAAATAGTTATCCATTATGCTCACAAAATTCTCTCCCATTTCAGCAATGTACTCATTTATTTGATACAAAACAGGCACATCTTTCCTCCATTTTACCGTGCCTTTAGATGGGAAAAACTTTTGAGCATAGAAGAATAAACAAACCAACAGCGAGCCAAACTTACATGGATTATTCTTTGAAGTTTGAATGCTCTCCATATTCTTGTTGAACTGCTTCAATAACAAATCTGCTAGGTCAAATGACAAGTTGTTGTTCACAATTTTGTAAGCTAGGTCAACTGCTTCACACGGAACACTATTCTGCCGACTAGAACTTTATATCTTGTGAGCTATGACATATGTCCCAAATTTCAATTCTGCATCAGTTATACTACTTATCTTCATACCTCTACCGTCCCACTTGGCTAGGGTTTCCTTTTCCAGCTTTGCCCGACCTAGGGTTTTTGTAGATTTTGCCTTGGCAAGCATGGGAAGACCAGTGATCCAATGAATCATCTTCTTTGTTATTCCACTGGTTGCTCAAGCCAAATTTTACCTTCATGCACTTGGCTTAGGATATATCTAATCCATTTTATTTGGAAACTCTGAGGCAAGTGGGTGATATGTGTCAAACCCTTATCTTCCCAATGTTTATAGTCAGGTTTGAGAACACCATCAACACACAGTTCATTTCGGGCAACATCTATCTCTAGGGTTCCAAGCTCTTGAATTGTACCTTTAAAATGACTGTGAATATCTTTAACAAGAAGTACCTTGGGAGGGATCTGAGATTGAGCTCCACTCGGGTCTAGGGTTTTTGAAACCGTGGGCACGACTTTAAAATCCAGCGCCTTCCATTCTCCTTGGACCAACATTTTTGAACCTTTCTTTACTTTGGTGCTGGATGATGCCATGGTAGCTCAATAGACAAAGAAAATTCTTTGAAAACTTTCTGTTGCAAATTTTACTTCGAATCGCTTGATCGCACTTAGAAAATCTCTCTGCTCTTAATATGCTAAAATTCATGGTGAAGAATGAACTTGATTTCATGCTTTTTGTTAAAACTTTTCCATTAATGCTTAGTACAGAAGTAGGTAAGTTCGGCATTGTATAGGACATGTTTTCATCCACTATTGCATTGATTGCTCAGTGAAGACTCCGCAACTTGGTGAATATGAGAATTCATACTACTCCGACTATACTTAGTAACCACATGAAATTTGGTTACTTCCAACCTTGCTCGGTGGTAACTGATACCGACCTTCTTAGTGATCCTATTGTATCTTGCATATAGATTTGGATCTTTCTTCCTTTCAATTCTGGAACTATTTTGGAATATGTCTATGAAGATACAGTTCCAGTGCTTTCTTGGAGACTTAGTTGGAATTGATAGAGCCACCCACTTCATGAGTGACTACATTACTTGGACTGGTTTTCTCGGTAGGTTTAGGAATCCACTGTTGTCTCATCTACTTCCTCATGCTATCTGCTTTAGCTTTCTTTTCATCTTCAACTCTGCCTGTATTCATGCAATTTTTAGCTATATGACCAAGTTCAGTGCATGTATAACATCTTATGGTAGTATCCCTTTTTCTGAAGTGATGCCTTACATAATTTATGCCAATGTGTCCATATTCTCCATAGTAATGACACCTACACCAAGTTTTGTAATCCCAACCAAATATTGCTTTCACAATCTGTTCTGTTGGATTGGATGTTTTAGATCTACATTCTGATGCCTTGTGACCTTGTTTGTTACATTTGTGACATTTTCCTTCAAATCTTGGTTTCTCCTTGCATTCATTTGCTTTATGACCATGATGATTGCAATTGTAGCATTTTCCATTGAATTTTTCTTTTCCATTGCTCCAACATTTGTTTGAAGTATGACCTAATTTTCCATAGTGATTACAAGTGGGTTTCTGATTCTTTTGAGTACCCTGATTGGAGGATTCACCTTCCTCTTTGTATCCAAGTTCTGCTTTTCTTTTTTGCTTATGCAGCTGATTCATATCTTCTTGAGATTTCATCATTCTCTCATTGATTTTCCTTTCAGTGTTTAGGTCATTCACCAATCTTAAACTGATTTGCTTTTCAAATCTCAGCTCCTCTATTATCCTTTCATTTTCTAATCTCAAAGTCAAGATTTCTTCATTTGTATTGGAGACTTGATCAATAAGGTTTTCTAGCTGAAGAGTTTGATTCTGGATTTCATTGTTCTTTCCATCTATTTCATCTTTCATCTTATTTCTTTGTTCCAAGATTTCACAAAATCTTGTTGACTGAATTTCCTATTCTCTTTTCAATTTTCTTACTTCTCACAGAGATCCATTCTTTTCTAGGAGTTCTTTGATTGCATTGTTTGCTTCAACTGAGCTGCTTGAAGGGACAAAATCTTCAATCTTTTCTTCAACATACTGGTGGTCATTCATCTAATTTGCAAGTTCCTTCCTTCTTTTTAGGGATTGGGAAAGATGCTCTTTTGCTTCCTTGAGTTGAGCTATGGCCATTTCCAGATCTAGCTTTCCATTTTCAATTACTTTGTTAAGTTTGAATATCTCCATTGTCCTAAATCTTTGCTCAAGTTGTCAAGCTTTATCTTGAGAACCACAAAGCTTTGATACCAATTGTTGGAAATATTCAAGACTAGCCAAGTTACTGAGAGGGGAGGGGTGAATCAGTAACTTCAAAAAATTTTACAAATTGTTGATCTTGACAATATTCCAAATAACATTTAGATCAATAAGCTAACTTCATGCATGGGTAACAGAAAGAATAAAACATTCATAACACTTTGAACACAGAGATTTGATTACCCAGAAACCTTCCAAATAGAAAGTAAAACTGGGGTGGGGATGATACCCACAAAACTTCAATACTACATTATAAAGTTGGCCGGTTAAGGCTTACAATGATCACTTCTGATGATCTACCTTGTTAGGAGCAATTAGGATTGCTAGGTCCACCTTGTTAGAGGATTTACAAACATATAACGAAGTATGCACTTAGTTAAGAGATCTTACAAAAGACTGTTAAGTCTACCCTGTTAAAGGATTTCAAGCTGATTCACCTGTTAGGATGAAACAATAGATCTCTTACTTGCAACTATACTTGCCGATTGAGATTCTTTGATGTACTGATCACCTTCTGTGATAGATATGTCTCTGTTGCTCCTTATACTGTTGTAGCCCTTTGTAATTCACCTATCTCTACCTTTCTTCTCTTTTTCACACATTACTACACTTTTGATATGATACAAAACATTGCTTATATATCAATCCAAAATAATTACAAAGTCGGTTGCTAAAATATAAGTCAACACAAGTATTACTAAGTCAGCCCCGATGTAGTTACAAAGTTCCTACAAACTAACTCGGTGACTTTCTAATACTCGACATCCACTGCAATACTCGACATCGTCATGCTCTTAGTAGGAGTGGAGGCTCAATCCATACTAACCACTCAGTTGTAGTTTCAAACTCGGTATACACTGGAGACTCAGTAGATACAGTGTCACTCGGTAGAAACTGAATTCCCTGTTTACTATGCTGGCACTAGGTAAACACTGCTCATCTCATCACTTAGTAATGATAACTCGATAAGCACTGCGAAGCTCGGTCTACTCGGATTGCTCGGTAAACACACAGAATTTGAATAAGTGTTGTCACTAATGACAAACATACTTAATGCCAATAGATCTTGTGACTCATGTTAAAACTTTCCAAACCCTATGTAGTGATTTCTCTCACATCCATAGGTTAATGGAATTTTTTTTTACTAGAACCTTTTGAGATAAAGCCTTTCAAGTGGTATTTTTGTTTGCCTCCTTATTCCAATGATTCTTTCTACAAGCTTGCTAATTCTTTCATTCAACAAAATAAAAACAACATTGGTCTTAAAATTTCTTCGATTGATTTAACACATTGTAAACAAGGTGTTAAATGAAACAATAGTGATTTCATTGGTAGATTTAAGCATTTTAATGCTTAGATTTCTTATCCTATACCTAATGTTGATATCCAACATATTTTTATTGCTAATTTACAAAAATACATTAGAGATAAAATTCTTCTTTTCGAGTTCCCTTCCTTTTCCCAATTATGTGTAGTGCTTCATTATTATCAATTTAAAATGAGTTAATTTGAGATAACCACTCCAATGATTCATGTTCCTATTGATAAGAGTGATGTCACACCAAATTTCAATAAATTTCAAAAACTAAATAGATACACTAAAGTCAATAATTCATCCAACACTATTGATGAACAAATGACAACAACATCCAAAGGTCTAGCTCCCTTTTAGTTTGTTTATAGATATTCTCGTACTTAGAATCATCTTTTTGAATATTTTTATAATGTGATTATGAAGTTAATGAATTCTAATTTATTAACACTTCATCCTATCAAACCAATTGACCCATCCAAACCTAAGGTCAAATACTTTGATCTCAATGCTTTTTGTCAATACTATTGTAAACCTAGCCATGATATTCAAAAGTGCTTTCAATTGAAATTTTTTTATTTAAGACCTTATTGATTCTAATGCTATATTTATAGATGCCAACATTAAAAATGGAAAAAAATTAGCTGCACCTCCTAATCAAAATTTGTGAATCTACACCAATACTTTTCCATGTCATTCAACCAATACTATTAATCAACCTTCTTCTTCCTAGTCCATTGATTGTGATGAGAAAGTTATTGAAGCCAACCATGTTGTTAACCAAGTTGAGCATGCTAAAAATAAACCTCTACCTCCACCTCAATATTGCATTACGTTTGATCATATTGAGATAATTAAAGGACTTTATGGTCCTCTCTACATTGTTACTATGGTTAATGTCATTCCTTCCCATGGTACCCTTGTTGATCCCACTTTCATGGTGAATGTGATAATTGAAGAGCATATTTTTAGGAAATAATTACAAAAATATTTTGATGATAAATCTGATATCTTGATTCAAACTTGTAATAGTTTCCTTTATCTTTCCTATGGTTCCATTTTATTCCTTGTGGAAGTTGGTGGTAAAAATTTAAACACTACTTTCATTGTCATTCCCACTTCTGATAAATTTCAAGTCAAACTTAGTCTTGCCTTTCTTACCTCCCTAAAAGCCATGACTTCTCCTATTCGTAAATGTGTTCAATTTATTCATAATGGAGAGATTGTGATTGTTTTTTATTAAGTAAAACATGTTTTACAGGGACCCTGAAACCCACATCAAATTAAAGTCTTGAGAAAGTCATATAAACCAAATGAAGTAAATCATAACTGAGTAGCAAGAACAGGCCACCATAGGGCCAAGCATGAAAAAATAGAATAGGAAAAGCTGAGCCAAAAGGAAAAAAAATCAAAACAGATTAAGCCAAGCTCCTGAGCATGGCAGTTGCGTTGTTTTCCAAGGCCTCCATTAATTGAACAGTATCTTTGATGTTTTTCACCTGGGAGCCATCATCTTTCCCCCTATTCTTCCTAGTTTTTTCCATGGTTCTTTTTCCTGGACCTTCCATCTTCTCTATGTCTTCTTTCTTGATCCCTTGCTCCATCTTGGGGTCCATTTTTTCCTCCATCCTTTTGATCAATAGCTTTAAACTTTTATTGGAGTTTTTGATGATGTTAAGATTTTGCTCAGCCACACCCTTAACAATTTTTTCCAAACTTGTCATTTTGGTCTCAATGTTCATGACCTTGGTTTCTAGGCTAGGCATATTCTCTGTGGTCTTTTCCTTGTTGCCTTGAATTTTAACCTTGATGTCCTCAATTTCATGGTGTAGCCATTTAAATGACTAAAATTGGTCTAGCATGTTGTTTTTGGTGTTGTTGAGAAAGTCCATTTCCATCTCCCTAGCTTTGTCACTCAGAACAACCAAAGCTGGGTCTATAAGTTCTTCCTTATGGACTTTACCATCTTTATCCTCCAGAATCTGAGGGAATACAACTTCCCATATAATTCCCATTCGAACAGTGTTTATATTGAAATTTTGCCAGACTTTTTTACCCCTGCTTGTGTCTTGGATATGATACTCCCCTCCAGAGATTTGTTCTATCTCATCAATCCTTATAGGTGATTGATTGGTGCCTTGATCATCTTTCTCTTTTGTCTCAAGGGCTTGAATGTTATTTTTAGTGCCTAGGGATTGGGGATGGGGGGATTTTTCCTCACTGATAGTGATATCGACCAACAAGTGGCCAGAGGGGTCCTGCATTATAGGGGTGTCCTTGTCCTATTCCTGCAATTCTACAAAATTTTCTCTAGGGTTACCCACTTCTTCATCTAATACCATATCTCCCTCCTTTTCATAATACTCTTCCTCTGAGTTAGCCTCCTTCTTGTCGTATTTTTTTTGGGGGGAGATTCACTTTTGATAGTTTTCAGAAGCCGTTTCTTGGAAGGAGAACCCTTGATCTATTTCTTGAATTCAACTTCCTCACTGTCATCTGAGAGGATGCCTATAGAAGAGCCAAAGGGAACATAATCTGAGCTAGAATTCACACTTATGGCCTTGTTATCCCCAATTTCCTTACCCATGATTTTGGGTTTAAGGAATTCATATAACAGAAGGATTAATCCATCATGTAGGGCAGGATTCACAATTTTCTTATCTCTAAAACCAGTAATATTCATGTTCATAGAAGAAAAGAGATAGTATAGAATGGAAATCTTGATATCATGCCTAAAATGGTTAAGCAAGATGAAATGATAAGTTCAAATTCTGTCAAACCTTGTATCGAGGGTATTGTAGTAATGACAGCCTTCAGGACATACTGCCAAAGCATCTTTAAACTCCTGAGAAGGTAGTAGGTGCCCGCTTTGACAATAGCTTTCATCTAAGTATCATCCCTCATGAACTTTTTAACAGCAGCATCAGAGAGTTTCTGGTTTCTGTAGAATTTTTTCTTAGCAATAGGAATACTAGTGACCATCGAAATAACTTCCTCCATTACAGTAAACTTCTTACCCATCTTGCCAAGGTTTGACAAAGATGTTGGTGATGTCCTTCCTATACCCATGGAGTCGTTCTATAAAAGTGGTAACCTCCCCTTTCTATAAGGCATTCTAGATTTTTGTTCACCTCTTCCATTTTTCACTATCTCCTTCCAGTTTGCTTCTTAACCTTTCCCCTACCATAGCTATCGTGCTAGTGCTAGTAAGCCACTGGTTCTGCCATGAATTTTTCCTATCCTTCTTTCTAATAATAACTAGTTTCTTACTAAAGGTAGCTTTTCTGAAATGAGTACAAGATATGGTAAAGGGCACCCTTAAAGTGTGTGGAGGTGATGTGTTAATAAAACTCATGCAAAACTGCCATCTCACACCATGAGTGAAATAAATCCTCCTAGCAGGCTTGAAGCAAAAATGATTATTGTTGATTAAAGTTGTGGTACTTTGAAGATCAAATCCATTCAGAGAATCCAGCTTTCCTTTATGGGAAGTTTCATCATTATTCCTTGAATTATAAGTTTCCTTACTGGCATTCTAAAGGACTATCCATTCATCATACCATAAGACATCTAAAGTGAGCACGTGAATGGATAGATTAGCTTCCATGAGAGAGATCGTGATTGTTAACCATAGTCCTTATCAGCCTTTTGTGCCTCGAGACTTGGTTGAACTTGATTTATTTTAGCCTTCCATGCCTCAACTAACTCAAATATATCCTGGATATCTCTTTTGATCATACCAAGCCTACACGATTAAAAATATTTATGAACTTAGAAAACCTATTAGTTATCTTAGACGTAGACTTCTTCCTACACCACCTATACCTCCTTAATACTTTTGTTCCACGTCCTATTTTTTATATGCATTCTCTTCCTGTCATCTCTCAACCTATTATGGTTCCTTCAGTTCTTCCTCCTAAACTAGAAATTGACTTGATGTTGATTGATCCTATCTCAAACAAAATTTATGACAAGACCAGATGTAACTATGATCCCCATGATTATTGTTTGAAACATTGTGCTAGAGCCCATCAATATGCTTCTCAAAATATTTCTTCACCTCATACACCTCCTCATACTTCACTTCCCTTTACCAAAACCCATGCTTGAGCCTATCGAGAAAGTTAATTAAAATAAACTTAGAAAAATGAACAAATATGACAATGTTATTTATATCTTTGATTCTATTAAAATTAATCTTAATAATGAAGATAATCTTGATGATGAAATTAATTATACCAATAATGATATTCATGTTAGTGATTCTGATGAAATGCATAAGACTATTGATATTGATCATGATTTACCAACTATGCTTTCACAACAGTTATCTATCACTCCTAGTAACAAACACGCTGACCTATCTTCACAACATGGTCCTTGTTGGGAACTAGATATTGTTTCATCTATCACTCTTGATATTTCTCCTCTTTAGAGTTTATCACTTTCCCTAAACACTATAGACCAAGATAGGGGGACATGTGATACACTTGAATAGCTCCTGTTGTGTGATTGATTTTGTGTGTTTGCAAGTTGTAATGTGCTTCCCTTTATATTTTTTTTAGATTTCTTTAAATGAGCCTTGTTTCTCCATTGGTGCAAGCTAATAAAGGAATTACAATATTGTGAATATTATTTTATTTGTCTCTCTCATCTTTTATATTTCATTACATATTATCTTGTACTTGTGCCGATATTCATAAAATAAATGTTCATTTGTGTTGCCTAATTGGGATGATATATAAAATGGTAGATACATATTCCTTTTGGTCTACATAATGGTCATCTAAAGACTCTTTTTTGTAACTCTTATGTTATTTTTGTCCATTGTGTTTGTAGTTATACTTCCTTTGGGGGATAATATTTCATTTTCATATAATATCTCACATATTATCATATGATCAAGCTGACTCTAGAGATGGTAGATCCATTTCATGCTCTCTTTCTTCATTTTGTCATTTCCCTTGATTTTTTTTTCTTTGGGACATTTCATAGTGTAAATATTTCATCATGGATGCATGTATGCTCTATTAAATCAATTTCTTCCTTTGAGGCATTTAAAATCACTTTAACATAGGGGCATACACTCCACTCATATTTTGCACACACACACACACACTCTTTCAAATCTATTTTATATTTGGATTCCTTAATGGATACACTTTCCTTAAGAAAAGATCCTCCTATTTTTTTATTCCTTAGGAAAGATCACTTCTTTTAGATCCCTTAGGGCCCATTTAGACCATGGAATACCAAATGCTAGATATAGTCAATTCTGGAAGATTCTGAAATTTTGGAAGATAGAAATTCTGAAAATGATTTCCACAATATGGGATGACCTGTTTGGTTCACCCAAAAGATGCATATTTGAAATTTAAAGGTGTACACTGTGTTGCACTATATTAAGCCATCATAAGGCCATTCTACTATGTTAGAAACCCTTGCTGGTAGAAAACCCTAAATTTTTGTTGCCGTTGATTAATTTTCTTGGAATGTCATGGAGTTGCACTGTACAGGGCTTCTGTTAAGTATGATCTGCCTCTATTGACGGCTATTTGTGGATTTTTTGAGCTTGATGTAACACACGGAGTGGAGAAATTTTAGGAAGCTATGTTGCCATTCATTTTTAGTGACCATCATTTCAATACGCATTGCTATGACAGTGAACGGGTATACCGAAGATGACTGAGAATGGGCAGAGTGAAGATAGCAGTGAATGGTGAGTTTTTGCGACAATTTCAACTGATAACATTACAATCGGATGCCGAAATTTTTTTATTTTCATAAAGCGGACCCGACGGCCAATAAAATTGGCATTTGAAACCGGAATGTGAGCCCAATATTCCAATTCCACCTTTTCAAGTGGAAGATGATATGCTCATTTTTTGGGTAAAATTGGAATATTGAAATTCCAATTCCATCCTTCGATGTCGCACATAAACAATGGATACCATGTTCGGAATTTGATACTCTGGTATATGGGCTGATATGCC
>BSBK01014619.1:0-2500 GCA_027943335.1 Chamaecyparis obtusa | reverse complement strand
GTTTTCAATTGTTGAAACAAAAAGTTATAGAACAACCTATTTTAGCACTTCCAGATTTTAATAAGGTGTTTCAAGTAGATTGTGATGCTAGTGGTACTGCAATAGGAGCTGTTATGAGCCAAGAAGGTAAACCTGTTGCTTATTTTAGTGAGAAGTTAAATGATGCCAAGAGGAAGTATTTTTTTTATGATCAGGAATTTTATGCTATAGTTTAGGCATTAAAGAAGTGGAGACATTATCTGCTTCCTAAAGAGTTTGTCTTGTATACTGATCATCAAGCTTTGCAATATTTGAATAGTCAAGGAAAGTTGAATCAGAGGCATTTGAAATGGGTTGAGTTTTTGCATAGTTATACATTTGTTTTGAAACACAGAAGTGGAAAGTCTAATAGGGTTGCAGATGCTCTTAGAAGAAGGCAACTATTGCTGACAGAGATGCAGATTGAGGTGGTTGGGTTGAAGGAACTCAAGAATTTGTATCTAGATGATCCTGATTTTGGTGGAGTTTGGAAAGCTTGTAAAGAGCCTGTTACTCCAGATAGGATGAAATGGCTGGATTTCATCATCCAGGATGATATGCTATTCAGAGGGAGTCAGTTGTGCATTCCAAGAAGTTCTATGAGGGAGAATCTCATCAAGGGGAAGTATAGTGGAGGATTGGCTGGACATTTTGGTCGTGATAAAACCATTACTTTGGTTGGTGAGAATTATTATTGGCCACAATTACAGCAAGATGTGAAGACGTTTGTATAGAGTTGCAGAGTATGTCAGATGGCGAAAGGAGTGAAGTAGAATACAGGGTTGTATCAGCCATTATCTGTACCAGAGAAGCCTTGGGAGGATATCAGTATGGACTTTGTTCTTGGTTTACCGAGGACTCAGCGGGGACATGATTCAATTTTTGTGGTGGTTGATAGATTTTCGAAGATGGCACATTTCATTCCCTGCAAGAAGACTAATGATGTTGTTCATGTAGTAGAATTGTTTTTCAGAGAAGTGGTGAGACTACATGGTTTGCCAAAGACCATAGTTTCAGATCGAGATACTAAGTTTGTTGGATATTTTTGGTGAACATTGTGGAAGAAGTTGAAGATAGATTTGATGTTCAGTTCATCACATTATCCACAAACTGATGGACAGATAGAGGTGGTGAATAGAAGTTTGGGAAATTTGCTCAGATGTTTGGTTGGAGATAAGCCAACAGGATGGGATTTGATTTTACCACAGGCAAAATTTGCATACAATAATTCTGTCAATAGGAGCACTGGTAAATCACCATTCCAGATTGTATATGGAAATAGTCCAAGAAATGCATCTGAATTGAGAAAGATAGATAAAGGAGAAATAAGTAGTGCGGAAGCTAAGGATTTTGTAGAACACTTGAAGAACATCCATGAGGAGGTGAGGAAGCATATTACCAAGATGAATGCCCAGTATAAAGCTAAGGTAGATGAGAAAAGGAGGCATAAGGAATTTCAGGTTGGAGATGAAGTCATGGTTCATTTGCGAAATGAGCGATTTCCGGTTGGTACATATAACAAATTGAAAATGAAGAAGTTTGGGCCATGTAAGATACTGAAGAAGCATGATTCAGGAAATGTATATGAGTTAGAATTGCCTACTGAGCTGAATATTTCACCAGTGTTTAACATTTTAGATTTGACTGAGAATCATGAAGGAGGTGTTGAAGATGAGATTGCAGCAACACAGTGGAGTATTCCAGCAACCAGTTCAGATATCAAACAGATTGAAGACATACTGGACAATCGTGGTGGTAGAAGCACAAGGAACAGGACATATGAAGAGTATATGGTCAAATGGAAAGGACGACCTGTTGAAGATTCATCATGGCTAACAAAGGAGGAGGTTAACCGTCTTGGTTTTCCTCTGCACAACTGAGTCATGACAGGGTCACTTTTCAAATTACCTCGGGTGTTTGATGCAGGAGCATCCTGGGTGTAAGAGCAATCTTGCATCAGCCAAAAATATTTCTGTTTTTATTTTCAATAAGGATATCTTATGCAGAACTGCTATTTATGGAAACTTACTATTTTTAGTAAGTTGGTCTTATGATCTCAGAATGTTCTAATTTTACATGTGGAGGTTCATCTCAATCATATCAGCCTGCCAGCAAAGTTTCATAGCTAGATCAGGTCTAGTTTTGAAGATATTGAAGATTTTTGGTATTGGCAGCAGGGTACAAAAACTTCAAACTCAATTTTGAAGGCTTTAGAGGCCCTGGATGAGGTTGAAAGTTTGGGTGACAGGTGTTATGCATGGGTCAAGCCTGTAGAGCACTTCGTGGCCTTTCCAGAATGGGGTTATAATAGCCAATCGGTCAGCAGACGATGACTTATGGTCTTCGGAAGTTGGGTCACCTGAAACGGCAGAAAATAATTTTCTTCAAAATTTTTGTTTGGGTTTCAAAACTCATTTTGAGCCGACTTTGATGTAATAAATTGTAAAATAAAATAATTCTAAGTTTGGTCGGCCCTAACGGC
>BSBK01014618.1:2500-32474 GCA_027943335.1 Chamaecyparis obtusa | reverse complement strand
ATATATATATATATATATATATATATATATATATATATATATATATATATATATATATATATATATATATATATATATATATATATATATATATATATATATATATAAGTTTACCGATCATATTTTGTTAATTAAATCCAATATTGTCCATTAAGTATTTCTTATTATTGATACCATTAATTATTACAAATAACAATTAACTTAATATAGATTATTTATATTAATTGATGGAATTACATATTAATATTTAATAGTGTCATGTATTACAAAATAAAACAATAATAAAATCCACTAGCATCCTAAATACCCTACCCTAAACACCTACTAACCTACACTAGCATTACATCCCAGCTCCCCCCCTTGGTTCACGTGCCAAGAGAGAGGGGACCACAAAACACAAATCAAGTCCCTTAATGCAATAAGTCAGCCCCCAAATGCTAGGGCAAGTTTATGAGGAGAGGTGATTTTGTATTAATAAAGGGGAAGTAAGGTGGGGTCCACCAAAACCTAAGACTAAGTCTCAAAAGCAAAGGACTTTTATTCATTCCTAAAAGCCAGCGCCGGATGACTTGGAGTGGGGAGCTTTGCTTAAAGAAGGGTAAGTTAGGAGGGGCCCACCAAAAACTCTTATATTCATTGCCTTAGCAAACAATTTAAAACAAACCAAAAATAGTCTAATACTAAAGCCTTGCACAAGTTACCAAGGAGTGGGTGAAAAGATGGAGACATGGGGGTTTGGGTCCCTCCCCATACCATACTAATGGCCAAGTCAAAACTCACGTAGGGGTAGTATTTAAGAGCTTTTCAAAGGAGAAGAAACATAATGAAATTCATGTCAACAAGTACATGATATTGGAAGGGATTTGACATGACTTAAAGATAATGAAGATTTTTCTTTGAAGGAAATATTTTCCCTCCTACGTGCCAATAAGGGAAAGGATATGATAGAGTGTAGGTTTTATTGTATTTTATTATTAATTTATTTGTTTTGAAAACGAGTTGGCAGAGTATATAATATTATAATGACTGTGGCAACGAAATGTATGGGAATTATTTTCCCATACATTTTCTAGAGCCCTGTAGGTCTCCATTGCCCATTTTCTTAGTCTACTATAGGAGGTAAAATTGATTTCATTTCTACATTATGGTTTTCCTATAGTAATGCTTTAAATGTCTAAAATTTTATTCCTCTATGCAACTAAACTATTGGTTTCTCATCCAAATTAACATGACAAGTTAATAATTTACTTTGCAAGGATAGAAGGTGAGGAATAGAGGTTGATTTATTACTTGAATTCAATAAAAATTACATACAATGATCCTAATATAAGTTTTATAAGATTTAGATAACTCTGTATCCTTATCTAAGTTCTCACTTCCCTATTTCAATATAATTTTTATTCAAAAAAGAAGGAAAACTATTCTACATCTTCATCATAAGCTATTAAATCCATTATAATGCAATGAAATAAAATCATTTTCCATTATAAAAAAGTATTCGAGAAACAATAGAAATTTGATAGTCTTCCCACAAATTTATATTGAATGATATAATAAATTCAATACAAGTTCTTTCAAGCTTCATCATCACCTAATGCTCTCTTACTTTAAAATTTAAAGAAACAACAATGAGGAGGACAATATGGGAGTGCATAATGAAGTGAATCCCCTTTTTTTTTGCAAGAAATATAAAATTCTCTTTCCCAATAAACACACAAATACAATTTTACATCTTCAAAATTTACATATACAAGCCCTCTTGAGGACTTTCAAAGGAAAATAATATAAAAATTTTAAACTTCATCTTTCTACAATAGAAATACAAGAATATTTTACAAGCTCCTCAACTATGGGAGTTATGTATAAAATCATCTTGACAAAACTCTTCAACTTCCAAACTTTGCACCTTTGAGCTTCCAAAAATCTGCAAGAAACCAAGACAAAACGAAGACCATGGGAAGCTCACCTCCCATCCTAGGCCTCTCATGAGGCCTCCCCCAAGCTTGGTGAAACCACACCGAATGGGATACACACACAAAAACACAAAACACTCACAAGATAACATAAATTGCAAGCCCAAATTCCCTCAAGGGTGAAACTAAGAAATTCCAAGAACTCCTTTTGTGGGGTGTGGGTGGACAACCCATGCAGAAAACCATTGAATGAAAAAAAGGCCACACATGGACCCAAATAAACACAATATCAAAACAAGGCTCACATGGCCAATATTTCCCTCCTTATACCCCAAATGCCTCATGGGCATAAATGCAAGGTTACTTGGGGAAAACACTCAACCCAAGTTTAATCTTTCCCCACACATGGAGGAGACTCTACACATGGAGTTGCCTCAATTTCCCACAACCCCTCTTGGTTGCTCTTCCCTCCCATGGGTGAGTGAACCAAGAGAATACAACCCAAATCCAATGACAAAAGAAAGCACAAAGATGCTTGCTCTCACTATGACCAACCATGGGGAGCTAAAACACAACAAAGAATCAAGAGAAAAGCTTCCTCCATGACCAACCATGTGGAGCAAACGGAGAAACATAAACTCATACATTCTCTACAACAAGAGTGAGAGAAAAATTCCAACCTTAAGTCCAAATGAAAATGAAAGTGAGTTGACTCCTTTCCCCAAATCCAAGCTTTTTTCCTCCTCTAACTTTGGTGATCTCTAAGGATAGAGAATGGGTGAACCACCCCAATGTTCAAAATTCTACTAAAAGGACCTCTTACCCAACTCCCAAAATCCTAGGGAAAGGCAAGCCCTCTCATTGGTTGAAAAAACCCCAAACCTTACACACCCCTCTCCTCATAAAGGTGGTCCTTGGAGGTGGGTGACCTATGACTTCTCCAAACAAGGTAGATGGTCATGAAAGTACTTTTTGGGCCATATGACATGATGCAATTTTCGCTCAAGATTAAATATGCACTTTTGGAGGGGTTAAAAAGTCAATCTTGGGCTTCTCCCATGTTCAAAATACCCCTAACCCATAGGTACATGGAATGGGTTAGCTAAAAATGCATAAAACCACTCCCGAAGGCCACTTTTAACCCTCTAAAACTCATTATTAAATGCAAAAAAATGGAAGATGGGGACTTCATTATGGGGTCCTATGACTAGAAGGTGTGCTTAGGATTTCCCCAAAAAGGCTTCTAGAATGTGTTCTCACCCAACCACATGGCATACCTTGATAACATTAAACACTAGTGTCAAGTGACACGCAACAAAATAACATTACACACAAGGTATGTCTAATTTGTCACAACACTTAACATTCCTACACATGCATCCAAATTACTATTATGAATAAAATAATTTACAATGTGGCCTTGAGTCTCTTCATAGACGGGGCCTTGATTTAACTAATTGCACATACATTCAATGTGATTTCCCCAAATATATTTCCATGGTCCTTCCACCTGCAACACCTCAATGCAGCATTAATAATTCAAGAAAGAAAACCAATACGAATAAACATATAAGATATAACATCTTCAATTTAATCAAAATTCAATTGCATATAGTCATGTAAGGTAAATTTATCAAATCTATTCAATTTCAATTGCATAATTCAATTCATGGTTCAAATGAATCAAGATCATCCACAATCTACCATCATCCTAAGATAATCATCAAGTCCTCATAACATGAAGATAATAATAAAGTCTAACATGATAAAATCCAAATCTACTAATCATGGATCCATATACAAAATGAACAAAAATATATAGTCTAACATGTCCTTCATAACATAACAATAAATTGAATGAGTCCAAGTATCTCAATAAGATAATAAAAATGAAATGCAAGGTCTAGAAATTGGGATCACTATGTGGGACTAAGGTGGGCCTCACAGACATCATGTAGATCTCTTGCAGAAACAACTACGACTGCCTCCCCTCATCTTGCAAGCATGCTAGGTTGTATGATAACTTAAACATGATGAAAATGTTAGTAGCATTAGTACCATAGTCATAATATCAAGAATGCATATAATCAACAGATATAATATTTATCCATAAACACATTATACTTCCAAGTAAACATTAAAATATAAAATCATAGTTCTGTATTATATCATGAAATGCAATATGAGTAGGTAATCATCAAATCAAATAGGCACCACGTAGTATCTCATCAAAACCTAATGAAAGTATAATAAAATTATTAGATATAACTAGGAAGATAATCAACATGTCTATAACTAGTAGATAACTAAAGAAACCAAAGAAAATGTCAAAGCATAAAAAATATATATCATCTTCCATCAATCCTCTCAAACCAGAATGAAATAAAATCTAATGAATGTATCCAATTGGAGGGGCATTACATCCTCCCCCCCTAAGATTGGGCTCACTCGTAGAAGCCCTCAAAAAGATATGGATATAACTCTCTCATCTGTGAGGCCTCCTCCCATGAAGCAAAATGCTCATCATTGGGGTCCCATTGGACCCTTACCTAGTCGATGGTTTGACCCCTGATGATCAAGTCCAATTTCTAAAGTATACGTATGAGCTCTAGTGTTATTTTTCCATCCTCAACCTACAAAGCAGTCCAATCAAGTACATGTGAAATATCAAGTTTATATCTCCTAAGAAGATATACATGAAAAACATTATGAACATGTGATAGGCTGGGTGGGAAAGCAAGATGAGAAGTAAGTAGACTGATACACTCAAGAATCCCAAAAGGCCCAATAAAAGGAGGAGACAACTTAGAAGCCTTTCCATAGAAAATTGGACTCTTTCATGGTTGAACTCTCAAAAGTACCCTATCACCAACTACATATTGGTGATCGACCCTATGAGCATCTGCATAGTTTTTTTATCTAACATGAGCTCCTATCAAATGCTCTCGAATCCTCTCTACCTATTTCTCTATATCATGAAGCATGTCTGGTCCAAACAACATGCAATCTTCCAACCTATTCCAACTCAATGGAGTATGACAGGGGTGCCCATACAAGGCCTTGTAAGGTGCCATGTTGATTAAACTATGATGGCCATTGTTATAGGCAAACTCTAAAAGATATAGATAATCTTCCCAATGTGACTATTTATCCATGACATACATACGTAACATATCTTCTGAAACATAGTTAACCCTCTCAGTTGAACCATCTATCTCTGGATGATATGTTGAACTAACGTTTAACTATGTCCCTAATGCTTGTTGGAGAGATGTCTAAAAATGAGAAGTGAACACAAGATCTCGGTCAAAAATAATTTTCTTGGGTATACCATGTAAATAGAATATGTCTTCCATGAATATTTATGGTAGTGTTGAAGTTGTATATGAAGAATACAATGGGGAAAAAAGTGCCACTTTGGTCAAGGGGTCAATGGTAACCATGATGACATCATGCCTATGAGATGACATTGGAAGTCCAACAAGAAAATGCATAGATATTATATTCTATTTCCATTCAGGAACAAGATGGGGTTATAAAAGCCCCTCAAGGTGCTGATACTCGGCTTTAACCCTTTGATACTCCAACTAATGAGCAACATAATTAGCAATGTCCCTCTTCATTCTAGACCAGTAGTAAAGTTGTCACAGATCTGCATATATTTTCTTTACTCCTGGATGGGCTAAATATGGTGTCTAATGGGCCTCTAACATAATCAAAGTATGTAAGCCCTCAGAAAATGGTACATAGATGCATCCCAAATGATGTAGAAGTCCATCAGGCTCCAATGAAAAACCTTCATATCTTCCTTCCAAAGCTCTCCCTGCCTCAACTTCTATCTTCACTTTCTGATACAAGACATTAGTAGGGAGTGCTTGAGTAATATGACTTACCAGATCAACACTAAGTGACACTGCCAATACCTCATGTCTTGGCCTGCTCAAAGCATCTGCTACCACATTCTCTTTTCCCTATATATATTTCACCTCTAAATCATATTCACATAAGAATTCTATCCAATGACATTTCCTAGCATTCAAATTTCATAGAGTGAAAATATATTGTAAGTTGTGATGATCACTGTGGAGTTCAAACTTATGTGCCAAAAGAATATGTCTCCATCTTTGAAGTGCATGCACTACTGCAGCTAACTATAGATCATGTGTGGGATAGTTCAATTCATGATCTCTCAATTTCCTTGAATCATATACAATTAGCTAACCTGCTTACATCAATACCACTTCGATACCTTCTAAGGATGCATCTGTGAAAACCATGAAATTACCGACTGGGTCAAGTACTTCCAAGATAGGTGCACTAGTCAACCTTTCCTTCAACATCTTAAAAGCATCTTCACACTTCTCTGACTAGATAAAATTCTTTCATTTTCTCTACAATGAAGTGATGGGATAAGCAACCCTTGAAAGGTCCTTTAGAAACATGCGGTAGTAACCTACCAAGCCTATGAAACTTCAAGCCTCAGCAACATTTCTAGGTGTTTGCAACTCTAGTATAGCCTGAATCTTCAAAGGATCTGCAGAGATACCATCTTGAGAAATGAGATTACCCAAATACATAATTTATGTTTGGAAGAATTCACACTTCACTAAATTGGCACACAACTAATTTTCCTTCAAGCACTGCAACACTTTCCTCAGATGTACTACATGCTCTTCTATTATGCTAGAGTCTACCAAGATTTCATCAAGAAATAGAATCACATACCGATCTAAGAAAGTACAAAAAAATCCATTAATCAAACTAATGAACACTGATGGTGCATTGGTGAAGCCAAAAGTTACTACCGTGAATTCATAATGCTCATATCTAGTTCTAAAAGTAGTCTTATGAATATTTTCTTGATGTATTCATAACTGATAGTACATGATTTGAGATCAATATTGGAAAATATCTTTTCTCCTTTCATCTAATCAAATAAATCATTGATCCTTGTAGGGGATATCAATTCTTAATAGTGAGGTTATTTAGTTGCGTATAATCGATGCATAGATGGAGTGAACCATCCTTCTTTTTCAATAAGATGATAGGGGCTCCCCAAGGAGACACACTTGGATGAATGAACCTTTTCTCTAACAATTCTTACAATTATAAATTTAACTCATTGAGCTCCTAAGTTTTCATTCGGTATGGTGCCTTGGAGACAGGTTCTACACCAGGAACTAGCTCAATATAAAATTTAATATCTCTCTTAGGTGGTATACCTAGGATATCTAGAGGAAACACATCTATAAATTCACATAGGAGTGGATGACTATCCAAGGTAGCTTCTCTATTATGATCCTCCTCCAAATCATCCACTATAACAACAAAGAGATAGCACCCTCATCACACACACCATTTCAACTACATGGCACATATAGTGCACAAAGAAATAGGTCTATGTATACCAACAATCTCTATCTTGTCTCCAAAATCATCTACACACTGAATTACCTTACGCCGATAATCTATACTTGTTGCATGAGCATCTAGCCAATCCATTCCCAAAACCACATCATATGATCCTAAAGGAATGACTCTAAGGTCAACGGTGGTCTGAATCTTGCCAAAATTAAACACACAATTTTGAACTAGAGATTCTATAGGCACCTTAGCTCCTAATGCTAATTCAACTATCTTCCTATTACCTTGCTTTGACATTACCATCCCATAAAGTTCTACTACAGAAGGTGAACTAAATGAATCGGTTGCAACAGAGTCAAATAATGTAGAGATAGATACTTTACAACAAAAACCTAAAGTCTCCACTATAGTACCTTGATGTTCTTCCTGGTAGTGGTCAACTGCTGCAAATACACGGTGAGACCTAGCGGCATCACCTATAGTGGGCTATGTAGTGGCTTATCGTTGAGTTGAGGCTTGTCATGACTTTGATGGACAATGTACTGCAATATGCCTAGGCTGACCACAAGAGTAGCATTCTATTTTTCTATAAAGGTCCTTCTGAGTTGGTGGCACACTCAATTGCTAAACACTTCCTCTACCAAAATTAGGCCTATGACTCTGAGAAGGTTGGTTATTCTAGTGCTTCTTAGCATAGTACCAATTTTGGTCTTTTCCTAAACTTCCTTTGTGACTTGATTGTGGATTATCATTCCTACAATCCTAAAATTTATTCTTCTTGAAATTTTTTCCTCTCGTGGAGGATGAAGAATGAAATCTAGAATATCCCACACTTTGTGAGTGTACATTTCGATGCCCCAAACCTGCCTGATGATTTCCTCTAGAATGCCTTCCTGTACGACCACCACATTCAAGGGCCAAACTCTCCTCTATTGCTAATGCCTTCTCAATAACCTCTCTAACTATCTTTGGATCCCAGAGCCAAACATCATGAATGAACTAGGCATTAAGACCTCTTAAAAAATATTGTACTAATATGACCTCATCATGCTCAAATCCTGAATAGGGCTTCAACTCCATGGAGTGATGCTCGTACTGCTCTACTAACATATTATTTTGTCGCAAGGTATAAAAATCATCTTCTCTCTTCTGACTCCAATGATATTGTACCTATATCCAAATGCAACATTTCTTCCTCTAGTTTCCACCATTTTGACACAAATTCTCAAAGATGCAAAATGGAAAATCTGGCCTTTGTATTTCTCTCATAAGTATGCATAGAAAACTGCCTCTCAATATCAATTAGCCAATTCTCAGCTAAAGTACCACTATTTTCACAATAGAATAGTTGAGGGTTTGTTCTAACCAAATCCCTCATGTGAGCAGTTAGCCTAACATCCTCATTAGAATTATGAGTCCTCCTTAGAGGGATACGAGATCTCTTTCTCCTAGCATGGGACTCACTATGCTGATCTCTATCTTCTCTATTCTGTCTGTTATCCAACCTATTCAAATTCTCCTGCAACATCTGACGCAAAAGGGAACCTTCTAATTCACCTAGCTGACTCCTATTTTATTCGTACCTCCCTTCCTCACTTTGATCACCATGTTGTTACTCTTATATAAAGTACATATATTCAATAAATAATTACTCCTATTTTAATAATTCAATAAAATAATTAATAAGTTGACTCCTATTTTAATAATTCAATAAAATAATTAATTTAAAGTACTCATATTTGATATTCACCCTCTAAGGTTCCCTGACATTGATGCACAACAACATTAATATAATAAACAAATAAATAAAATATAAACTTGAATCACCATTGAAACTTTATATCAATCCAATTGTCTTATCCATGTATGATAATTACGTAATGCCATTACATGCCTCGATACATGAAGGGACTACATACTACATCTCTTCACAATTTTTTTCATAGTTTCCAACTCTAAATGTTTAGATAGAATTTTACATTAAGAGTACATTAATAATGCAACCTCTATAGGTGAATTCTATGGAATAAGGAAGCTAAATATATATAGAAAAGATCCAGAAATCCTTGATCTAAAATATGAGCCTTAGTGGAAAAATATTCACCACCCAACCACGTGAACCTCATGGTCCACTCCCCCGAGCTAGGACATGGAATTTAGTCCCACAAATGCCAAAATCATAAACATGAGGAACAAAAGATGAATTAAAATAAAACATTTAAATTTACCACTAAGACATCATAGAAAAACAACAAAAGAAGTTCCATCAAAACATTCATCATAATCCACAACCACATCCTAAACCAGAGGCAAAGCTACCACATGAGGTGACCCTAGTGTACAAACTGAAGGGTGTCATCACATGGTTCGATTCTAGTGCCACCTTGTAGCCTCTCCAGGCTTGGTGCCTAGGTGGACACCATGTGGAAACAACTACCTCACTGCACTGAGGTGTCATATTGCAGATCAACGTTCCATAGACAGCCAGGCCTTCTCTACCCACCCTTATAAAGAGTGCATGCATACTATAGGCATTGGTGAGGTATTATTATCTTGTATTAATGTGAAAAAACTAAACCCGATATATTTTAATTATGTTATCATTTGTTAATAAAACTCTTTTATTGGGTTATCCAGGACTGACCACTATGGGCCCCAGCCCTCAATGCGAGCCATCCTTCAACTATGCACCTAGTAGTCCCTCCGACACAAATCTCACATTAGACATAAATTGGATCCACCTCCTAAGAATTAGGGTTATAAAATACATACCAATCTTAAATCAAAACTTTTCACGTAATAAGCACCCATCTTGTAGGTAACATAAAAAAAATACCATAGTTGATCTAATGAAATATAACCAAAGTTCTCACAATAATATCAAGTGCCCAAAAAAATAATTAATAAATTCCAAGTGGCATGATTTTCAAAAACATCCATCAAACACACAAAGCATAGTTTCAAATAAGGTTAACAACGAAGCATCTGGTGAGCATAAAAAAAAAATTCAACTCTCACTAAAGTTATTAAAAATCAAATACAACAAGAAAATACAATCTTCATACACTTAACTATCTCAAATCAACACTAAAATCTTCTAAATAATAAATTAAAATTAATTCTTAAAATCTTTACCATCTAACCATTATATCAATAAAAACTTAACTTTCTTATTAAACTAATCTCCACAACTAATTTAACAAATCTAAATATTAAAATTAACCATTAAAATATTCTAAGTTAAATTTCCTCAAAAGAACATAACCACAATTAAATCTATAAATTTTATTTTATTTTCCCTTTTAAAATCATCTTAATATTCTATTAATATAAACTAAGATTCTAACTAAGAATCTTTTTAAAACTTAATAAAGCCTAGCTTATCTAAAAAAAAAAACTAAAAAAAAGAAAATTATAGAAATCTGAAATTAAGAATATATTCCATATTCTTAACAACAAACTTGAGAAGCAATCCTCTACGTATAAATATGAGAAGAAAGTTAATATTTTTGAATGAGTTTTTTTTGCTATCTTTTAATATAAAGGAAGAACAAATTAATATGAAAGATAGTAGATGCATTATGATTTGAAGAAAATAAAATTATACATTATTTTATAATATATTTTATTTTTACTATTCACATTCAAATATATGAGCAGCAAAATAAAGAAACAACAAACAACAATAATTTTCGTACATCATGATAATAGTTCAGGATAGAGTTCTTTTGTTTGGATATTTAGTTGTAGTTAAAAAAAATTAAATTAAAAACTGCAATCATGAGGTTGGAAGAACATCTTAATATCAGCCACATAAATACAAAGATAATAATAATATAATAGTGATCAAATTCTAGCATTAATGGTAGAACCTTTGAAAAACTAAGAGATTTGGGCCAACCAAACTTGCAGTTGAAAGTTGGAGGTTGCCGGTTGTGAAGTGCAGATTTTATTTTAAAGGTTGATTTATCTGTTTGCATAGACAGCTAAGGAGCTTGTTTTATTGTTGATTTTAAGAAAGCTAAGAAGTTTACTAGTCTATTTTAATTTATTTTAATCCAATTTATAGATTCCACTCAATTTTATTCTCAATTTTTATTTTATTTTTTAAACACAGTACTAGTTGGAAAGGTTATCTCTTAGTAAAGATTCCTTCACTTAGAGTTTCCCTCAAAGGTCTAGTTATAGATGAAGACTACCACACCATGAGACTTCAAGAGGTAGTCTTCATCTATAACTAGACACTTGAGAGAATTCCTAGTATGAACTAAGTGAAGGAATCAGAGGTTGTCTTCATCTGTAACTAGACACTTGAGAGAATTTTGTGCTCTATCCTTAGAGGTTGAGATTCCTTCACTTAGAGTTTCCCTCAAAGGTCTAGTTATAGATGAAGACTACCATGCCATGAGACTTCAAGAGTTAGAACTTCTAGATGAGAAACCTCAAGCATCATTTGACCATATGAGGGTTTATCAAAAGCATATGCCCAAGGCCTTCAACAAAAAGGTTCGCCATAGAGAATTTCAAGTGGGAGGTCTTGTCCTACATGAAAATCTTAAGAATCGATAGCATAGAGATCAAAAGGGAAAATTTGAACCTAATTGCCTTGGACCTTATATCATTACATTAGCTTTTGGGATAGGTGCTTATTTATTATCTACTGAAGAGGGAGAGCAGCTCCCTCATCCTATCAATGTCTTGTACTTGAAGAAGTTCTATCCATCATGCTCATTCTATTTAGGGGCATCCTTTGTACATACTTCGTGATCTTGAAAAAATCCAAAAAAATGATATATTGTCAAAAATTCTAAAATCAGAAAATGTCCTGAAAAAATGATCATCTTAGTGAAAATCTAGCAATAGGCGCTTTGATGTATCTCAAATAAAAAAAATTATATATTCCAAAAAATTCAAAAAATCATAAAAAATTCAAAAATTTTAAAAAGGAAAAAAGAAAAAAATTGCAATAAAATCCAAGTGGTGAAAACTTGGAAACGGGCACTACTTGAGGCCTTTGCACCCCTTTTTCTTAGCACGCATCTTCGACACTTTGCCTTTCTCCATCATGCCTTGTCCTTGTTGCCTTGGTTTGGAATTGGTCCTTGTCTTTGTCTAGGGGGCATAATTGTGTTATCTTTGGTCTCTTGGATGTGTTAATCTTTAGGACACATTCCCAACTGTGTTTTTCAACACAACCCCTGACGTCGAGTGTTTTTCAACACTTCTCAGTTTAGACTTACCCAGTTTTGTCATGTGATCTTACTTGCTTGCAAGCATTCGATCCTTATCCTTGGAACTCAGTATCAATTAATACAATTAAATTTTTAAAACACAACACTTAATGCTTGAGCTCTGACATGATCTTTTCTTTGTGTGCTGACTGTTATTGATTTTCCTTGAGGGTCCTTGTCTAGTACGTCTCTCCAGGATGCATAGCTAGAGGACTTGGGGCATGGGAGATGTTTTTATTTTCTTTCTACTTGTGGGTGTGGTCTTGAACCTCTTGAATGTCTCTTGTTGTTCCCTTGAAACACTTAGGAGATTTGAGGCATCATCCTTGACTATTTTCTGCACAACAATTCTTATGGTCATCATGGCATCTTTTCCTTATTGAGAGCATGGTTTTGCTACATTAAATTGGGTATGCTAACATCAAAGTCATCTTGACCTTTATGTCTTTGATACTTATGTTAGAATATTTCCACATTCCAATCTGATAAAAATCGCATTCATATCTTCATAGTTGCGCTTGTGACTAGTGATGATTGTGTGATTTTCCGATGTCCGTTAATAATTGCCCAATGATGAAAATGAGTTCCTTAACATTCTCTAATGAATTATGAACATGAGATCCTATGTTACAGTTTCTCTATTGCAAGTACACCTTTGCATTTTCATGTAGCTTGCATTGTTAGACTTCATGTTAATTTTCATTTTTAGGCTGCATTAAGAGTTTGAGAGGGTTCTCCTTCATCTTTCTTTTGGACTTTTTAATCAACTATGGTCACATTTTGATCTTCATTTCCTTATCTTCTTATGTGATCTCAATCAAAATTTCCTATCTTCAATAGTTGATCAATTTTGTGGAATCCTCTTGCTTGAAGCAAATTTCTTTCCTCTCTCCATTTCCTTTCACCTCTTCCAAACTTATGTCTTCCATTCACTTTCCCCCACTTCTTTCATTCTAATTCAACCTTGGGGCATAATCTTTCATGCTTGATGATCTACCTTGGTTTCGTGATCCTTATATTGTTCATCTTACATCAAGAACCTTATTTTTAGTTCGATTTGATCAACTTTATAAATTCTCTATTTCTCCTCTATCTCATTTCGATTTCAATCACAAGGGGGTTGTACCTATACGACTTGACAATTACCTATTTATAGGGGTGTTGGCCTTGTATTTTTCAATCATCTTATCTTTGTCCTGATGTGTTCTCATCTTTCGATCAAACATCTGGGTTGTTTTGTATGAAGATCACACATTAGTCAAAGAGGGGAAAATGTATGCACCCTAAAATGGTCCCCTAGACTTTGGGCCCCATTCTTAAATTTATCAATTTCTTGAATCAATGCTTTGCAATATTTTCAATTCAAATCAATTTCCTTAATCAAATCGTAATTAATTTAGTTATTTCAATATTTTCTAAGGTTTGATAATTTTATCCTAAGCCTCATTTAATTAAAAGAAAAATTCTTTTTTAATTAAATAAAATTATCTTATTATAATAAAATTCCTGTTTTAATTAAATCCCCACTTAAAATATTTCTTTGTGTTGAAAAAGGAAATAAATAAATTAAAAATAATTAAAAATCCCTTTTTCTCTCCACTTTAATTGCACATACTTTTAAGAGGTGGGCCTTTTTTCTTCATTTTGCCTCTTGAAGAATCTTGAGCAAATGGATCAACCAAGATTTAATCTCCACCGTTGCTCATTTATTTTTGCTTCTTAATCTTGATTGTCCGCTTTCCTTTATAAGGAGCCCTCTCCTTCTCATTTTAAGACATCTATATTTTTGTATTGTTATGTTGTAGGTTTAGAAAATGATTTTGGAGAAGATTCTTGAGCACTTGAGCTTGGATATTGAAACTTCTCTTTTCTTGTCTTCTTCTCTCATGCCCCCATGACAATCCATTTAAATTAATATTGCACTTGCATATTATATTAGATTCATATTTCCTTTCATAGAATAATCCTTCATAAGCATTTCCTTTCATAGATTAGTTTACTTTCATGCATTCTTATCATATAGAATAGATTTCATTTTTAGTTGCATGCATACTTGATGACCATGGAGACTAGCATTCTTCTGTTTCCTCTTTGAATCTCTCATTTCATGGTGTACTTGCATGGGCACAAACTAGGTCTAATATGAGGGCCTCCATTACAAACCCTTGCACTTAATGAATAGAGACCTATGAGTCACCATTTGAGACCTCATTCTTGACCAGTCTTAAATTTAATGACTCATAGAAGTGTGACAACATTTTAGCATATAGGAGTTAGCTCACACCAACCTATGTGGTCCCATGACAACTCAAAGCTATTATGGAGATAGATATTTTATTTTGTTTGTTGATGATTACACTAGATTGATGACTATTATGTTTTCAAAGGATAAATATAAAGCATTTAAGATGTTTAAATAGTACAAAGCTAAAGCTAAAAAGGAAACTAGAAAGGAACTGAAATGTCTAAGATTTGATAGAGGTGGTGAGTTTATTTCTGATGAATTCAATAACTATTCTAATGAGCATGGCATTAAGAGAAAGGTATCCGCATCAAGAACACTGCAGTAGAATGGGATTGCAGAAAGAAGAAATAGGTCTATAGTTGATTGTGAAAGAACATTGATGATAGAAAAGAATGTTGCACAGATGTATTGGAGAGAAACAGTCATTAAAACTATATATGTACTTAACCAAGTACAACTAAAGAAAGACACAAAAAAAACAACCTATGAGTTATGGTTTGGACACACACTAAGTCTAAGTTACTTCATAATTTTTGGTAGCAAATGTTTTATTTTGAAAGATGATAGAAATAAAAAATTTGACTCTAAAGGTGATGAGGGGATATTATTTGGATATTATACTAAAAGAAAAGCTTATAAGTGTCTGAATAAAGTTACTATAAAATGATTGAAAGTGCTAATGTTAGAGTTGATGAATTTGGTGATAAAAATGATGAAGAAAGCACTACGGAGTTGGAAGACTATGGTAGATTCACTTACATTGAGCATCTAGAGTACCTACTGAAGCCGCAAGTGGAGTTGACTAAGCATCCAAAAAACAACAATGAGGAACAACAAAGGGAAACCGAGCATCGAGAAGAGGCTTCCAATGAAAGAAACAAAGCTGAACGGAATGAGGAACAAAGAAGAGATCAAGTTCTTGCTAGATTTTTCATAAGACATCATCCTAAGAACCAAATCATTGGAGATAAGAAAGATGACATGCAGACTATAAGTAAGTTAAGACCAAACACATGCTTATTTTGTGAGTTTGAACCAAAGAATGTTAAGGTTGCACTTGAAAATGATGAAGGGGTCAATGCAATCAATGAGGAGATTGAATAAATAGAGAAAAATAAGACATGGGGGTATGTGTAGAATCATGGTATCCCAAAAAGTGGCGATGTCAAAAAGAAGTCCTCATTGATAGACTCTTTGAAAAATAACTATAACTTTCAAAAAATATAACATTTTTGAAATCTGAAATATACATCACATTCTATGCTTCACCTAATACAATAATAATAAATAATTATTTCAATTTGATGAACTTTAGACTAAGTTAAGGTGGTCAGACACGAGATTTTTTATATTCAAAAAAATTTGTAGTAGAAAAATCATAACTAATTATTTACTTGGAAAAAAATATAAAAAAATATACATCACATCCAGACACGAGTCTATGACTTTTATCTAGAAGCTTATAAAAAATTATTAGCATTTGATTTTGTTTAATGTGGTCAAACATATACCTACTTGTTATCTTTCCAGTCCTGATTGATAGACTTATTGAAAAATAGCTATAACTTTCAAACTCGATAACATTTTTGAAACCCAAAACATGTGTCACATTCTATTATGTTCCTAGTACAAGAAAAATAAAAAAAGTTTTCAATTTGATAAAGTTTAGACTAAGTTAACGTGGTCAGACACGAGAGTTTTTGTATTCAGGAAAAGTTGTAGAAGAAAAATTATAATTAATTATTGACTTGGAAAAAAATTACAAAAAACTATGTGTCACATCCAGACATGAGTCTACTACTTATATCTAGAATCTGATAAAAAATAATTATCATTTGGCTATGTTTAAGGTGGTCAAACATACACCTACTTAATTTTTTCCTGAAATTTTTGTACTACTACATTGAAAATTGAAATTTTCAACATATAGAATAATTTTTTTTCAAAAAAGGCCTAGTATTGTAGAAACTAAATACAATTTTCTAAAAATTCTCTTGTTACATATTTTTGATATAATATCTATAAATTGTTCAAGATTTTATGTCAACTTTCCTAAACCTAATTTTTTGAATTTTCATTGTCACTTAAGGGGCTACTTTGTCATACAATGATCCTATACATACCCATGGACTTTAGTACCTAGAACAAAAGATAAAAATGTATCAGTAATAAATGGATTTTTAGAAACAAACTGAATGAGAATGGAAAAGTCACTAGGAACAAAGCTAAACTAGTTTGCAAGGGATATGCACAAGAGAAAGGAATTGATTATGGTGAAACTTTTGCACCTATTGCTAGACTGGAAGGAGTTCGCATATTATTGACATATGCTGCACATAAGAATCTTAAGGTATACCAAATAGATGTCAAGTCAACATTTTTGAATGGAGTACTAGAAGAGGAGGTCTACATAGAAGAACTAGAAGGATTTGTTGATCTGAATAAGAAAGACATGGTATGTAGATTATACAAATCTTTATGTGGTTTGAAGCAAGCACTGAGAGCTTGGTATGAGAGATTGCATACTTATCTATTAAGTATTGGTTTTGTGAGAGCTAGTGAGAACAATAATTTATGCATGAAAGGAGGATCTGATGATACTATTTTGATTTTTGAAATATTTGTGGATGATATAATTTTTGGAGGAGAAGATCATATATGTAAATCTTTTTCTAATGAGATGAGAAAGTAATTTTAATTGTCAATGTTTGGAGAGATTAAATTCTTTCTAGGCTTGCAGGTTATTCAACATAATGATGGAATATTCATCACACAATCAAAGTGTATTAGGGAAGTATTGAGAACATTTGGCATGGAAGATGCTAAACCAATTAGAACACCAATGGTCACGGGCTATAAATCTACTAAAGATGATGAATCCATAGAGTTAAATCAAACATTGTACCGATCTATGATTTATAAATTGATGTATGTTGTACACATTTGACATGATATTACACATACAATTGTGATTGTGGCTAGATTTTTGGCCAATCCTAAAGATTCACAGATGGTTGTTGCAAAAAGAATCCTGAGATACTTGAACAAAATAGAGGATGATGGATTATGGTATCCAAAGGAAGGAAAATTTGAACTAAGAGTTTATACCGACGTTGATTGGGTAGGAAATATAGATGAAAAAAAGAGCACAACCAGAGGAGCATTTTTCTTAGATGAATGACTTGTAACTTGGATAAGTAAGAAACAACCTTGTATTTCTTAGTCTACAGCCAAAGTAGAGTATGTTGTAGCTACTATGAACTATTCAAACATTTCTTATATCAAACAAGTGTTGGAAGGGATGAATGAGGTAATCACTGAGCTAGTGATTATATATTGTGATAACACTAGTGCAATACATATATCTAAGAATCAAGTGATGCATTAAAAAAAAAAGCATATATCAATTAAGTATCACTACTTAAGAGAACAAGTACAAGAGAAGCAAGTCAAACTAGAATGTGTTACATCAAAGGAGAAAAATGCTGATATTTTTACCAAGCCTTTACTGAAGGATACTTTTGAATACTTGAGGACTAGACTTGGGGTCTGTCCCTTGTTTATCGATCACTAATGTGATCTCGAGGTTGGATCAGCCTAATCTTATCATAAGATCATTTATGTTGATGCAACATAGCTCACACTTTGGATTTTATCTAAAGCTTTGAAGGAAAGATTTACGAATTGGAAAATTAGTATACTGAGATACAATTGTCTGCACCAAACAATAAGTGAGTTAATAGGCTACTATAGAGCTGTATGTTTTATATTTTTCTTTGGCATTGTTGTCAAAGGGAGAGAGATTTCAATATGAAACAAAGAGAGATGTCAATGAAATAGATTTTTGACAAAAGGAGAGAGAAATTAGTATGCATAGAGATCATGATATATCTATCTAAGGGAGAGATAAATTGAGAAAGTTAGGGAGAGACAATATGAATATTTGTTGCTAAGAACAAAAGGAATTTGAGAGCTGAACAGATCAAATTCATAGAGAAAAGTTTGCACATGTAATGCTAACATTATGTAACGTAGTGATTAAACATATTAAAAATCAAGCTAGGGAGAGCTTACCAAGCTACAACATTTACTTATGTAGTTGTAGAACATATGTTTGGTATGTGTATGACATATTTCATACTGCTTATGTTTCCATCAATACAAAAGGGAGAGATTTATGAACTACAACTGATTGAATATCTAAATGACTTGAAGATCAGTGATTAGAGATCACTAAGTTGCTTAATTGATATGTAAGATGATTAAATTAGTAATATGTTGTCATTGATGTCAACTAGTTTTGACACTAGTTATCATGTAAGTTACAAACATCTAAACATCTATAGAAGGGAGAAAGAGATGATGAACTAAAATATCTACATGAGGAAAATGGATATGATAGATGAGGATGAGGAATACTTTGGGTAAATTATTGATGACTCTATGACCTTATGTTATTGAATTGATTATGTTGCGTTTATCTATGATGAAGAAGAAAGAAAAATTGTACAAAGTAGTGTGGTTGGTAAATGAAGCACTTTAGTATACACTGAGCCAGTGGAGTGTATACTGAGTGATAGTATCAACCGAGCTTGTTTTCACCAATGCATTTCTTTGTTAACCTAGTATAGATGAAAGAATTAAATGCTTACTTTAGCCAACAAAAATTGATGAGCTAGAATGTGTATGATTTTGAGGTTGAAGATAAAGTTTGTTATGAGATCCACAACTAACAAAATTTGAAGAAGATCTAAAGTATGGAATTGAAATGAGTTATTGACACATCTACCAAGGAAGGTTTAAGTGGTAAAATCAATGAAGGAGATCAAGTGGAAAAATATGATGGATGAAAAGAAAATGGTTTACTTGTCTATATAAGAGATATTGCATTTTATTGTTGAAACTATCCCAGAAGAAACAAGACTACAGAGATTTCATGTGAACACAACTTCATGCATGCCTGTTTAGACCGGTTGAAGGAGAACCAAAATGCAGAGTTAATTGAGCATCAAAGAGCTATTACTGAGTGGTAGTAAGTTATTGAATGTTTAATAACTAAATTGAAAAATTGATCAGATGATTTGTATGGGCTTAGAATAGATCTGAACATCTACAAAATCAAGTTGTAATGTAATCAAATCAAATACTATTTTAGTTTAACCATTATTACAGATAAAATCTCTTAATCAAGTGGACTTAACCATCTTATGTTATGCCCTATGTAATTCATTGAATATACATTGTTATCTGATCAACCCCATAGTGAATGCTAGTTGGATCATAACTGCTAGTCTTAAATCCTCTAACAAGGTCACACCTTATAGTGTGTTTTGTAACCTTTAACAGGGTTGGCTCTTCACCGAGCTCACTTCAGAAGAATGAATTTTTTTTTGGGTTACTGGTCCCATTTTTTTTTTCCCTTAATAGGGTTTCAACGTTAAAATCATTGTGTTATGTGTTTCTATGATGAATTTCTTGTTATCATTCTTTACATGTTTCATATTTGATTTGGGCAGTAATCATAGTAATTTATTTGATTGGTAATTAGTAAAGAAACATAAATTATAATATTTTATGTTACTGAGCTGCAGAATTGAATAGGGGTAAAATGGATTCAACCCTATTCAAATGTATTAGGGGAAATATGAGATCTATTCTCAAACCCAAATTCCCAAAGAAGAGATCCAATTTAATCAACCAAGAGGTTAATACACAATTGAATCAATTTATGAAGAATATGGAAGAGAGAAAGAGTAAATCCAATATTTCCCTATGGAGGATATGGTGTTTGAAAATTGAAATCCAAATACTAACCTCAAATTAGGGCAGATTTGGAAAATGTCAAATTCTGATGCCTATGTACACTTTCAGGAAAATGTGAAACCTATCTTAGACTGGAAATGCCAAGAAAAATAAAACCCATAAATCTTTCTCCAAGATGGCTCAGGTCGGGTTTGACCCTCATAAAAGATCAAATACTACATTCTTTATTTGAAGTCTGATTCTGATTTTGTTCGTAGATCTCAAAAGTTTTTCGAAAAGGGTATCCAAATTCGCTCTCAGATCCAAAACTCCGCACCTATATCTGCAAGAAAATGAGGATTTTGGTTGTTTTTTTGAGGGGGTTTCCTTGGTCAAACCCTGGTTTGGAATCAACCTTAATATTGAAATTGAAATAGGAATGCTAGCAAGTACTAGAAAAGGATCTAACAATGAAGCTATGCATTTCAATAGATATGCAATTGTATTTTGAATGTAAACAAGTATATTGATATGAAAGCTTGAACAAAACAATACATGCAAATCAAATCTCCATGATTGTATGCTTGGAATCCACCTTGAAGGAAGAATGAAATGGATCTTGAAGATGAACAAAAGGACCTTCAATGGCTTGAATGGTTGAAATCCTTGATCTTCAATGGAGAAATTGGACGGAGAAGAGGACTTGGATGCTTGAATGGATTCTTTCTTGAATGGAATTCTTTCTTTATCACCTTGAAAGCTTGAGTGCTTGAGATGTGAATAATTGCTGATCAAATGAGAGAGGAAGGCCTCCTTTTATAGTGAACTAGGGCACACTCCTCTAGAGGGTCCACCTTGGAGAATTAAATCCCAATTAGGTAATAACCTTTATAAAATATACCTAGATTAAATGCAATTAAAGGATTTACCATTTCAAAACCTGAAATGGCCAACCCAGAGGTGGGAAAACAAATATCCCGAAAGCCTGATGCCCGAAAATCATGGAAATTGGAGATTTGAAGAAAGGGGGGAAAATCAAGGTTGGACCTAACATAGTCAATCTTGAGTTCAATCTGGACCAAGTTAGGATCAACCTTAAATCTAACCCTAGTCCCAGATTCACTTAGAACCAAGTTAGGAGGTCCTAGGGATGCCCAAAAACCTAGAACTGATGCCAGAGCAAGACATAATGTCAGGGATAGACATAAAATCCTATGATTACTATGATGAAGGCTAGGAGGATCTATTTCTACATCCTACCTAGAAAATAGAGACATGGAAGAGGGAAATTTAGGAGAATCCTTAAGATCCTAACCCTAATTTTACTTAGAATGAAGCATAAAAGAAGTGGAAAGCAGGGAGAAAGCAAGATCAAAGAAAAGATCAATTCAAGGCATTTGATATGACCCCAAACCACTTACTCGGAGGGCTAAATGCTCTTAACATGGAAGTGCTTCCATTTTAAGATGATACAAGAATTATTTAGAATGATTTTTAAAGTTGCATACTTGTGATTGGGACTATAGGATAACTAATCTAACTGATTCACCCCCCCCCCCCCCCCCCTCCTCCTTTGTCAGTTATTCTAACATGCCCATGAGAACACTTAGACTTAGGAAAGTTAGTCTTAGGGGAAAAATATACAAGTTGATAGAATAAGATATATAACATTAGGATAAACAAAAGTGTCCCCTTCGTACAACATAAAGGCCCTTAGCCTTATGAACCAAAAATTAAGAACATATTAAAATATATTTAGGGTTTAGTGTAAAAACAATTCACATGGACAAAAACCCTAAAACCTATACCCTAAAACTAGAACAAGAAGTATAAACAACAAGACAAAACCAAACTTCACTAAAAAATAAAAAATAAAAATTCAATGTACTTTCAAGCCACACCAATGGATCTAGTTGAGGATGTTAACTATCATTAGAATAAAGGGAGAAATCATAATTTTAGGTAAAGAAGACCACTTACAAATATAACCCAAAAGAACTTGTCTAGAAAAGATAACTTAAGTGAATCAAAAATCACTCTAACTATGTACATGACCTAAATCTATTGCCCATGGAATAAAAATACTTTAGGAGAATAAGTGCTTCAAGAACTATCCATGAATTAGTAGCTCAAGAATTTCACCACTCATTTCTTGGAGAAAATAAGAATATTCTCCACACTTACTATTAATCAAATATGCAGCTAACCACATCACATCATAGTTACCATATTTTCCTTTGTCCCCCAATGTTACATTCCACATTAACACAACATCATTCACTTGGAAACTCATTGCTTTTAATTTTTGATCTTACAAGTTCTTAGCTTTCATTTGTATCTTGGAATTTTTGGAATGATCTTCTCTTCTAGCCACATCCAACTCTAGTAGATTATCAATCCTTGACTACATATCATATTCCACTTCGTCATCCTAAGTTTGGACAAGTTTGTACATCTTTATCAAGTTATTTTGGGGAAACCTTGCTTGTATTTTATATTCTAATTAAAAAGGATTGTATCATATTTCTTTTTTTATTGTTACCCTATCTTTTGAAACTAGCATTCTCAACTTTGAGTCCCATACTTTCTTATTCTTTGCTAAGGCTCTCCCGATAATCTTCACCAAGCTCTTGTCGCTTGATTTTGCATTCCTATTTCCTTGTGGATGGTAGGGTGAGTAATAAGATGTTTGGATACCATATTTAGTATATAAATTATTTTATTCCTCTTCTCTGAGCTACATTTCATTATATACCACTATTCTCTCTAGGAATACACATATTTTAATAAGTTATCCATTATAAAATCAATGACGACCCTACTTGTTTCTTTGTTAGTTGTAATAGGCTCCACCCACTTTCTAAAATAAGTAGTCACCACTAAGATCCAAGAATGACCACTAGTATACTTACATGCCATCTCTCCAATTAAATAAATACCTCACTACTGAAAAGGAACATGAACATTTATTTTCTTCAATGGAAAGTTACTTGAAAACTTAAGTTTTCTAGAAAACCTTTGGGATGAATCACATTTTTTGACTAACTAGTGTGCATCCTTATAAATTATTTTCCACTAGAAACCAACTCTTAGTATCTTTTGTGCACTTTTTTGGCCATGAAATGTCCTCCAAAAACTCCAACATGATTCTATAATAACAAATCCTTAGCTTAGTTCTGATCAATACTTTAGCATGACACCATCTGCATTTATCCACCAAATTTTACCACTTATAAAATATTTAATAGCATGCAATTTTAATGTTCTTTTTTTAGCATCATCCATGTTGTCAGGATATACCATCTTCTATAAGTAATATATTATGTCTAAATACCACTAACAATTATCCATACCTCAAATATAATCTTGTTCTATTGTTATACAAAATTGACATGATTAACATTCAAATTACATTGAGCCACTAATTTTTCTGATCCTCATCCTCACACCAACTTGGAGATCTTAATATCAATGTTTAATTCTTGGATCCTATTTATCCATCTACATTTTTTCCCTAACACTTCTTGTTGTGTGAAGATGTTCTTTGATGCAACACTAGGTACATAATAAATCATTGTTTCTCCTATTAAATAACATCTAAAAGCCTTAACTAATTTCACTAGTACATATGAATGTTTCTCATTCAATTATGTGAGGAATGGGAACACTGAGAGGGGGGGGTGTGAATCAATGTTCACTATATTTTATCTTTTAGCTTTAATCTTTAAACTAAACTTAAATGCTTAAGTACTAAAATAAACATCCACATAAACATCAAACATGAAATCAACACATGACACCAATATGGTTATGAGGAAACCTAAATAGGTAAAAACTTTTGTGGGAATTGAGATCCACTAATATTATGTACTAGTGTTTTGTGATCCTTGTTAGAAGATCCTTAACCATGTTAGGAGTTTCTTTACAATGCATTAAGTAAAATGGACCTTGTAAAGGGTCGAACCCTATTAAGAGTCTTTTACAATATTCCCTATTAGGGGAGTGGACACACTATCCTAGAGCTCACTGCTCAAGTGGTGAAGGCTACAACCTTCTGATCTCAGATACACACTATATCTACTAGATGAACTATCATTGTGACACTGCTTGTCATATCAGTTCCTTTGATGCATTGATGTTTTGACCTCTTGTAAAGCTCTTGTAAATCTTATAGTGTCTTCAAACACTTCTCTTCTTATTATCAAAACTCTCTATCAACTTCCATACTAATTACAATGGGCACATCTTATATTTATATACGCATACAAAATAAACAACTAGGTCAACCCTTAAACCTATTACATACAACACTTCCAAATGAATTGGCTAAAGCATGTTTACAATAAAATATATATATATGTTAGAAACCTAATTACAATAGGTGCACAGCCTTTACATCATTAGAATATAGCCACAACTCAAAATGATAACAATCAGTTGCTTACTCTATTCTTCACTGGCACACACTGGCTGTGCAACCTCAACTACTTGTACCTTTCTTATACTTGCATATCTGATCATGCACTCATAGAATAAGCATGAATATATTCCAACCAAATTAACTTCTAGGGTGAAGACCATAATTATTCCGTACGCATGTGTGCTAATGCTCTGAGCTGCAGGAACTTTGTACATTGTCCAGTCTTCAACACTTAACCAATTTATGATCTTCTCATCAAGTGCACTGACTCCAAACTACTATATGTCTTTGTTTCCATAATGAAAACACTATATTAATTCATATACATCACTATAGCCAACTTGCCAAAAATCTCCCCCTTTTTCATTGATGGTAACAAAGGAATATGGCCATATTGCTAACTCTCCTTAATATAAAAAACTTTTTGTCTTCTATACATACACTTATATCTCCCTATACATATTATGATCCATATTCTATACACAACTCCCCCTTTGACATTAATGAACAAGGTGTTTCAAAAATTGTATCTACACATACTCACTAAGAGAAAAGATCTGGATATGCTATCTTTAGGTTTTGGATCTCCTACTTCCAAAATGTGATTGAAGAGTTTACTATCTGGAGATGGGTGCATAGTGCATACTGTAGCTTCTCCATCTTCTCCAATTCAATGCTAGGACCATGATCATATGTTACTAGTGTGGCATCTATGTCATTGATGTTCTGATTGAGTATATCTAATGAGGGTGCAAGAGCATTCCTGAGCTGTGTTTGCCTTTCCCTGATCTTTGACATTTCTTTTTCTTCCTTCTCAATCTTATCTATTTTCCCTTGGTATACATTATTACACATGTTTACATCTTTGGATGTTTCTTTCATTAAACTCTTGACTTGCTTAATCATAGCTTGTCTCTTTTATTTTCTTGAAATGGGCATTAGTAAGCTTATCCTGATCCATGCATTCTACAATGACTCTTCTTCCTTGATCTACAAACTCTTTTATGGATGCTTGACCAGTCTTGAGTGAGCTTAGGTCAAGTGCAAAGTTACTCATTAATTCACTCAACCTCTTCTTTAGGTACTTTTCTTCTGCAACTAGGGATGTAGATTCTTTAAGGCTTAAGAAATTACTTTTGAAATATGAGATGACTGTACTCACATCATCAATAGAGTGTATCTTTGACATTTTCTTGTCCTCTAGCAACAAATTGTTCAGAATGTTGACTGATTCTACCAGGATGGGATTCCTCATCACTTGTTTTTCTTTGGCCTTTTCCATGGCTATGATGCTGAATTTTATCAGATCTTCTTCTACCCAAGAGTCCAAACTGGTTGTGTCAGGTGTCAAACTTGACTAAAATGTAGAGGGTGATGGATTGATGGGAGTGTTGTCCATTATTTCTTGCTTAACTTTTATTTCAATTTCTTTCTTTTATGTTTCTTTTTCTATTTTTTCTCCTTCTTTTTCTGTGATGTTCTCAATAAAAATTTCTTGTGGATTTGAAGAATTGCTACCATGAAGAATTTTAGCTTCTTGGGTGCTAACAAAGGCTTCCTAAAATTTGTCCAAATCCTTATTTGTGGTCGCCATGGCTATCTCCACATTATCAATGATAATTGTGCTATCTTTTTGTGACTCTGTACTAGGCATAGACTTATCTGCCTCTGATTTTGATTTCATTGTATGCACTAAATCCTAAGGACCTATAGATTGTACCTTTGATGATCTCTGACTCTTTGATAACCTTTTTGGGTACATGTATTGTGGGTGCAGTGGCTGGATACATGTTTCTATTCATGAATACTTTCTCAAATGCCTTCTATGTTTCCTTAGTAACAAGATCATAGTTCTTGTCCATAATGTGCAAAGCCCTTGACTTTGTTCTAAGATGTGGTATCACTAAGTCTAGCAAGAAGGATTTTTCTTCTAGGGAACATACTAGAAGGGTATCATCTAGAATATTTTTCCTTATCCTTAAATCCTCTTCAATGGCTTGTCTCTTTTGGAATTCTAGGATGTTCCATACATTTTCAGGGATCATAGTCTTAAGTTCCAATACTATTTTCTTGAACTTTAGCATGTTTTTGACTATCATATCATGTATCTCAAATTTTTTATCTCACTATATTTTTCATAAAACCTCCCTACTTGATCAATTCTTCCTTCATCAATTATCCTTGCATAGCACACTACGACTAGGTTTGAAACTTACTTCTAGAGGTGTCTGAGAGTTTTTCCTATTCCTTGTGACTCTTGAAGATGGATGACTAGTACTGGTCTCTTTCTTCCTTTTCTACATTACCTTATACTTAGGAGGAGTAGTAAGGTCAATGGTTTCTTTGGACGTAGAAGGAGTATCATCAGTTTTACCCTTCTGTTCATCAAATTTTTCTATCTTCACCTTCTTTAGTTTAGAATCATTTGATTCTACCTTTGTTGCATCTATGCTCTCTAATTACAAAGCAATATTTTGTTCCCTTTCTTTTTCAAGGTCTTCTTGGAGACACTCCATGTATTCTCAAGATTTTTGAGGTGGACTTTAGCAACCTTTATTTTTGTTGTTGTGTTGTTTAGTTTACCATCTATCTTTCTTGTGTTCTCCTTATAAGTTCCCCTCTTGGCTCATTAGGGTCAATAGGAGCCAAAAGAAATACTTTAGCATATGATTCTAAAATGTGTTCATGTACTTCATACACAAGTGGATGAATCCACCTTGTTCTAGGTTCAACTACCTCCATGCATGTGTGTCTATTTCAACCATAAAACAAATAGTATCCTTGTATATCTCAACAACATTTTCTAGAATTTTGTACCTCATTTGCATCTTGGCCTTGAAGGTCTTCAACTCCAATGTTATGTAATCTCTTAATGTACTCTCAGTAGATGCCTTGTAAGATATTCATGGCATGGTTGGAATGGACTTGCCAAATATGAATCTAATACTTTCCCAACTATATGAAGGTACATGTAAATAATCAAAGGACCCAAACTTGAATATCTTGGTCTTATCATGCTTGATTGCATTGATGTATCAATCAACTATGCAATGCAAGATCTCACACAGATTAGAACTCTCCATCTTCCTTCAGAAGTGTAATGGCTACTAGAATTATGGCCACAAACACACTATTCACCCTGCTGGTGTGTTGAAACCTGTATCCAAGTATCATGGACATCAATTTGATGTCAGCTTTCTCAATAGGCTCAATTGTCATCCTGCACCTATCACTCCTTGACTTACATGTTTTCTCAACAATTTTTCTAACATACTTACCCACAAGAAGGATGGTGCTAGTCTTAGATAGGCCTATCAGTTCATCTATTAGGTCACTAGTGATTCTTACTAGCACATCACCTATCCAAAATAGGTCATCATGAATTCTTATTAGAAGTATTTTAATCCACTTTGTATCATAGAACTCATATGTCATAGCATATTCCACTATAGGGTGATCATTCTACTTCACATATCATCCAAGACGGTTTTGTCTATTTTTAGCATGGTTTCCATGTGCACCCTTAATCTGTTCACTCCTATTGGTTCCTTCTTATGGTAAATGTATGCCCTAATATCCTTCGACATGCATAATGCCCATAGGCTTGTGGGAGACTGCTCCCTCTAAATCATCTAGGGTGGACTTAAATGGATGCTTCTTAAACATATATCTTTCTTTTTGTAACATCAAATACTATGGGAGTGATGATCACTTACTTGTTTATCACTTTCCAAATATTCTCTAGGATAATCTAAAGAATTCTGAATTGGCACACAGAACTAGGTTTCTGCAGTCGATCAAATGTACTACTAATCACTGATAGATCAATCTACAAGTCTTCAAAATAACTTCTAAAGTTCTTTCTACTCTCCAATCACTCTGATTTCAAATGTAATGAGTATTGAAAAATCTTTCTGTGTACTTAAAGTGAAAATTCATCCATTAATGCTTATCACATAAACCAAGCTTTCACTTGAAAATTTAAAACTTTTGTTCTATGAATAATCAGTAATGTGCTCTTTCACGAAGGTTCCTTTATTCTCCAAAAGCTTAAGTTCAAAGGTGCATACATACAAGAGAATGATAAGAGAAAGGAGAAGAAAAATGATAAAGAGGAAGAGAAGAAGGAAGAAGCAAAATAGGAAGAGAAGAAGGAAGAAACTTGAAAGAAGAATAAAGAGAAGAAAGAAAAAAAGATACAACTATAACCACCGCATATGATGTAAATCTTTATACTAGAGAGAGAGTAACAAATTCAACAGAAAATCTCAAAGAAGAGAAAGTATGAGAAGGAAAAAGTTGACTTAAGTCAATAAATTGTGATTCCAAAGGTAGACTCTCCACCCTAAGCCTTAAAGAGCTATCTGAATTGGAGATCTATTGAAAAGGAAAGAAAACAATGATAAGTTTCTAGAAAAGAAACATAAGACTATTGTAGTAGAGAGTGTCAAGGAGATACAATAGTAGATTGTCCATGATGTTGATATAAATGAGAAGGGAAGTCTACTTAGACAATTGGGTGAACTAGTCAAATGAATCAATCAAATTGGTACAAAGACCACAGACTATTTGATGTAGATACATAGAAAACAAATTAAAAATAATATTATTAAAGAGTAACTTCAATCACTTGCCTTGGAAAAGGTAAACACTTTCTAAATTGGTTGCAAAATGGGTAACAAAGTTGAAAAAGATATTTTATTGTTTCGAAAGGTTTTTTTAGTTTCACATTTTACTGAGGACATGATAAAAAACAAGTGGAATCTATTGAGAAATAGATGACCAAGTAGCTAAGGAAGATAACAACTGAGCTTGGAACATTTCAAATTTATTATAAAAGCCTCAAACATTTAATGGGAGTGTAACATGAGCTAATGGATGAGAATAAATGAAGAATGGAACTCATGGAGTTATAAATATTTTCTAACCTGAAATTAAATATTACAGAAACATATTCACAAGGAAAATGAGTTAGTGAGTAACCCTGATATCAGTGCTACGAATAACATGACTAGTCTTGCATCTGACATTGGTGAAGAAATTATGGTGTTATTGACAG